>WMED01002621.1:0-22316 GCA_019650415.1 Pipa parva
TGCTTTAACCCCTCCAGCTTTAACCCCTCCTGCTTTAACCCCTCCTGCTTTAACCCCTCCAGCTTTAACCCCTCCAGCTTGCTGTGTATGTCATGGAGCAGATAATGTTTGTTCCCTCTGATTCCTGTGTATACACTTGTAACAGAGGCGTCTGGGAAATTGTAAATCCGTCACATTTATGTACACAGTAATGCTGAACCTTAGCAGACTTATTTCAGATTTTGTAATATTATTCATAAATAAGGAATGGATGCTGCCAGGCTTGTTTTATATTCTTAGTTTAACTTTCAAGACTTTAGTATTGCGGTATTCCAGAATACAAGGCTTTGCTGCCATAGACTTTTAATATTTTCTACCTGTATTATGGAATTGCCTAAACAAAATAAAAGCAGAGTATGTGAATACCACTAATGCATGGGAATACCACTCTTCCGTCAAAACTAAAGCGAGGCTTGACCAGCAAACCAAACAGTGAACGAGATCCCACCCCTGATTCCACCGGGAGGCGTTTCCTTGAACTCAGGAACTGAAAAGCATTCTGGGAAGTTTCTAGGAGTGAGGGAGGAAAGAGTGAGAGCAAAGGCCGGAGTGTGTTGAGGGAGGAGCCTGGCGGAGAGGGAGGAGCCTGGCGGAGAGGGAGAGAAAGAAAAAGGGACGAAGTGATCACGGGCAGCTGTGCTTAGTGCCGGAGACAGGTGGGGAGACAGGTGGGGAGACAGGCAGTTACAGGCCAATGTCAGTAAGGCCGGCAGATGCTGCACTAGGCAGAGTTGATCAGATTATGTAAGTGAATCTGTTTCTCAGTATAGTGACATTGGCAGTGCAGCACTGAGTGTTCAATGAAAGACAACCCCCCCCAGTTTGTCCTTCCTGAAATCTGACATTAACATCCAGGCTCCTGCAGTCCCTGATTACCTATACAGCCACTTACTGACCTTTACCGGCGGCATATATACAAGTGGCACAGTGCAGCCGGCTTGCCTACAGATTGGCCCTTTTCATATGATTGACTCACTTTGCCTTCCTTTATATAACCGGTGCTGCCAGCCCATTACCTGCTGCTCCTAATCTGCCAAAGCAGAAGTTGTTTCACTATAACAGTCTGTGATACTGGGATTATTGCTGTAGACAATTGTTAGTGTTATTATGTTTATTAGATGCTATGTTTAGTGTTTTAAATGTACTATTATGTTTATGGCAATAAGGATATTACATGTTTAGAAAAATAGAATATGCACATATTCATGGTTTTTCTGTATTGCCTCTGGAAAGTAAATTCACCTTGCCTTTATTGGAAATGTGTTCATGCAGGCCAGCCATACACTAAGATGTAGGACAGTGATGGCTAACCTTTGACACGCCAAGATGTTTTTGCTGACACACATCAGGGTGCCGTTCATGCCACGCTCTTATTCGTTGAACTGTTATGCCCCCAAATTTTTCTCAAAGTGACACACCACAGTTATGCTTGGTTTTTTTAAGAATTTTGACAAACCAAGCTCAAAAGGTTAGCCGTCACTGATGTAGGACATGCCTATACAGGCCAGTGTACAGATTTTGTAAATGGTGTTTAACTTTTGATTGAGTTTGTCTCTAATAGATGTAATTATCTGCAGGTTTAATCCTCTGATCGTGAGTAGGTTGCTTGGCATTTGAAGAGTGTGACTTGCCTGCTACCAGATCTCTGTACAAAGGGCACTTGCTTCATTATCTATGGCTACAGCTTCATATTTCACTACGCAGTACTGCCTTCGGTTTCCACTCTCTAGGATAGTAAGGTGAGCTTGCCTACTTTGCTTCTTTTCTGCTGTTTTTTAAACACTAGTGTGTGTAAGTTATTGCTCTTGAAAGATTCTGTAATCAATACTCTTTTCTCAATAACAGATTATGGTGTTTCAAAACAAAAGCCTCTTCAGTTTTGTACATTCCACACTCACAAGTGCTACTGCGTCAGAGTAGGTCAGAGTGCTGCTGGCATGGAAACCTTGGATACTGGTGCAGATAGAGCCACTCTTCAGACTGATAGTTCTAGGGACAGCAGTATAGTTTGGCTGCAAGCACAATCCTGCTTTTGAATTTGATTGGTGGTTTTTAAAACTTAAAAAAGATAATAATATTATACACAATTTCCTATTAGATTGTCCTGATTTATTTCTGACTCGTATATTAAGAACGTAATTTACATTTTTGTGAATGAAGTTCTGTAGTTTTCTAAAAAGCTAAGTATTTGTGTAATTTTCTGCAGTGCACAGGTGTTTTATCTCAAGTACTGTATTGATGAATACAAACAATAATTTATAGCCATCTATACCTTGCTGTACACTGTGACCATGTCTTTCTCCCATAAAGAAAGCCTGTTAGTCAGGCAGAAAGCGATATATGTTAGTAAAGAAGTAAAAGGCAAATCATTCTCATACAAGTGCAAAAACTAATGCAATAAAGCAAAATCTTCCAGAATTCAGATTCAGCTTGTATAAATAAACATGCATTTTACATTAATAAATGTTTTAGGTATAATATTTGGCAAGAGCATAAAAGATCGTTTGACACAACAAGGCCCCTCATATTACGCGAGTTTACTAACCACCTATTCACTGTTTAAAGGAGGAGTCCAGGCTCATTATACTAACTAGGGGGTGATTCTGAAGGGGTTGCTGACATACTTACTGCTCTGCTCCTTTGCCCCAGGACAGCCTCTTGTTTAACAGAAAGTCAGTTGTGGTTTCTTTTCCCTGCAGGTTTCTATCCTCTTCACTTTATTCTTTCTGTTAAATTTATGGGAGCTGAGTAAATGCAGAAGCAGTATTAAATCAGAATTCTACTCCTGCATTTGCTCAGCTCACTGAAAATCAAGAGAATGCAAAAAATAAAGAGGATTTCTGCCTGCAAGGAGAAGAAACCATGATTGATTTTCTGCAGGAGGCAGTGCTGGAATGAAGGAGCATAGCTGTGAGTATATCAGCACCCATATCTTTTAGAATCACCCCTAGTATAAGGAGCCTTGACTTATCCTTTAATGCAATTTAAAAAATACAGACATGCTTATGTATCCCTCTAGAAGGTACATGCAAAATTCAAGGTTGTCTTTAAACTCATTAAGATGCAAGTCGTAGTCTCTCATATTTGGCTGTAGAGTATAAGACTGTTGTTTTTTAAAGGCAATGACACATCATGCATTTTTACTTTTTGTCATGGCCATGACTGTAACACAACATTTTGAAATTTTTCCATTCATAGTTTACCTCAACAAATACTGACATCATAGCTTTGTGTAGTTCACTGTACATAGAAATGCTGTGCTGCATTTTTGCAATTTCAGGAATTTGTTTTTCAGGGTGGTGAAAACGTTTACAATGTCACTGCATTAAATGGTGAATTATGTAAATTAGCCTTAGCAGGGTACACTCAGGAGCGTAAGCTACTTGACTGTAATGTTAACTGGTGAGAGCTGATTACTTCTTTTCATCACAGGCTTTTTCCAGCTCACAATTTGTGATGTATAACAGTCCATACACAGTTGATGTTGTACTACAGCTTTTACTTTTGATGCTATGCTTTCAGCTATCAATTTTTACATTCATACACTGAAACTATTGTTATAGCAACAATCTTTGTTTTATTGTTTGGTGTTTAGTAACATACAATTGTATACCCAGTAGGACAAGTAAGCACAGGAACCTTGCAGCCCTTCAGTTGCACACCACAATGCTATCTATGCAGGCAAGCCAAGAAGACTTTGAGAAAGCACAAAGTAATCTAAAGTTGTTAAAAAATGACCCCGGTAATGATGTGAAATTAAAGATCTATGCACTATTTAAGCAGGTAAGAAATTATTCTTTAAATCTTCACTTCCTTGACATAAACTAGTTAATCATAAAGGGCAAATATGAACATGCAATCATGTAGTAAATTCAGTTGTATACTAATATTCAGTACACAAAATATCAAGTACAGTTATGTAGCGAAAGTGTTGCAAGTTTTTTTTTTTTTTTTTTTTTTTTAAAGAAAAAAAGGGGATTTATTATGCTGTGGTAAATCCTTTTCTCTGTCATAGTGGGACAAAGGAACACTGAGCTATAGGTGCCTTCCCTATTGAGGTATGATACTGCAGGGATCAGACCTTAAGAGAACTGAGTCCCAATTCCTTTTGTAAGCTTGACTGGAAGAAGGATAATAAGGACAATAGATCAAAATGTTATGAATTTACATGATTTTGGTCACATCAGGTGAAAAAGGAAGATTATATACTGTAGTATCTTTGAGAAGACACCGGTTATTGTACCTTGATCATGGTAGAAGTCACTGATTTGGAGAATCCCATGTATCTGTGGATTGCAGATTTCAGAGCCATTAATCCTTGTCTGGGTAGTTCTGGTCTGGATGGCAGCAGAATGGGAGGAACTTTGATCATCTAAAATCCACAATCCCTTGAGTCATTTAGGAGCTATGATATTTGTGGGACCATCTTTGTGTCTGAGTTTCTGAAGGACTTGAGGTACCATGGAGATTGTCGAAAGATGTACACTGAAATTATACTGAAGGAAGGCGTGCTTGCAGAATCTGCATTTGTGGATATACATACTAATGGCAGATTATAGGCCAAAGTGCATTGCTGTTAACTGGAATTGTGGTCCAGAAAGGCAAATCCTAAAGAATTTTTGGTCATCTGGAAATATGGGGATGTTGAGATATACTATAAATTCTCCTGTTTTAATCATGTGGTTGACTGATTAGATCGCATCTTGAATTTTTGGTTAACCACCTGTTTTGGCCAAAATCTCAATCCTTTTTTGAAACTTTAAATAGGTTTGAGTAGTAACCTTTGAATCTTTGAGCTAGAAGAACTGGTGTGATTACCTTGGAGTGAAGAAATGTAAAAATTATATTAACATAGGCACTGTGCTTAATAGAATCTTTTGGAAAAAATGTGACAAACTCTTGTGGGTGAAATTTTTGTTGGTTCTTTCTTGCATCCTGACTATATGGTATTGAGGAATCAGTGTCTGATATGCATGTTGAAATATGCCTCCCTCTCGATTTACAAGAATTGTATTCGCAGCCAGTCATGCTGTGGGGTGTTTGTCGCTAGTGTATTTGGAGCATGGCTTGCGGCCTTGTCAGGAAAGTTTTAGTTTAGCTAGATCCTCTAGACTAGAGTATCATTGCCTCTGAAATGTTACAAAGGATTTGTGTTTGGACTGATGAAGGTTACTTTTTTTCCCCTATCACTTGAGAATAGTTTATAATTGGTCCCCAAATAAGCGATTCCCCTTAAATGGGATGGAAGTACCGTATTTTCCGGACTATAAGGCGCACTTAAAATGCTGAGAATTTCTCAGAAATAGAAAGTGTGCCTTATAGTCTGGTGCGCCTTATATATGAACCAAGATAGCTTAAAAGGTGCTCATAGAAAGTGCGCCTTATAGTCCGGTGTGCCTTATAGTCCGGAAAATACTGTAAAAGATTTTTTGGTATTAGAATCTGCTGACTAAGCTTTAAAAGATATCTAATTTTTTTGTTGGCTGGACCTTTAAATGCTGAGGTGTCTGGGTCTGGAAGAGTAATAGTTTTGTATAAATGGGAGAATGAAGCACCTACCTTTGTGTGACAGACTAATTGTCAATTGTCTATTAAGGGAAAGGGTATAAGCGAGCAATTGCCTAGTAAGTTGAAATTTTTGCCCTAGTTAGTTACACTTCTCCTTTAGATTCTAATAATCCTTCATCCTCCTTAGATAAATTCAGAATATTGGGGTATAACATTACATACCACTCAGCTATGTGTAATTTTATTATACTTAG
The DNA here is from genome assembly GCA_019650415.1 of Pipa parva. Classification (NCBI taxonomy): domain Eukaryota; kingdom Metazoa; phylum Chordata; class Amphibia; order Anura; family Pipidae; genus Pipa; species Pipa parva. Next base: position 5,802 of record WMED01002621.1, read on the forward strand.
GAGCAGAGGAAAAGATAGCTTCTCCAGAATGTTAACAGTGGAAGGTTCTAAATGTAAAAGACCCTGAAGGCCATGCCGGTATATCAGAGACAGCTGGCAAAGTGCTTGGAGCGGCAATGCTATGCGGATCAGGACTATTGAGATTATTTAGAAAAGTAATCTTGCTAGTGTGAGCAGCAAACATCATATTTATATTTAAAAGTATCCACTTTTCTAATCCCTTTGTTTAAGGTGACTTTCTTTTTAAGTTCTGCCATCTAAATTTGCTATGTATAATATTACTCTTGGATGTCTGATTTATGTGTATGTGCCCCTTTAAAACTAAGCTGCGCTATACATGGCGAAAATCATATAAGCAGTGATTAGAAAACAAAGAGGGTCCACAATGACTTAGACCGCAATATTGATAACTCCCTTAGCGATACCTGGTAGAAATTGCATGGAAGGAGATCTAGAGAGGAGTGATGTAAGTCAATGCTGAGTCACAGGAACTGAGTAGTTTTAGGAAATGTGTATATTAATACAACCAGCAATAACTTCCTGTTCCTGTAGTGCATGTATTATGTATGTATGTAAAACTATAAGATGAGAGACAGGCTATTGTATTACCTTTCCAATGAATACGTCTATGTATAAGGGAAAACCAGTTTGGAATCCTGGGTGGGGGGAATTACAGACCAGACCAGACCAGATCAGATATTGATTTTAGGTGTCATCCCTAGTGTCAGTACTAAAGGACAGCCCTAGTTCCTCCTTTAAAGAGGACTCAGAAAAAAACTGATGGTGAAGGGGAGAGGGAAAAGAAGTTTGGTAGGTTCTTCAGATTCTAATCCTTGCTGTGTTCTACCAAAAAGAGACACCTCTTGTTTTAATGTTTCTCTGTCTTCAACATTACAGAAAACACACATTTGCTTGACTCCCCCTTTTCATCTTTAATGCATCACTTAAAAGTGCTTCTGAATATGCAATTTTCTTTTTGTTGGTGAATTCACTTTGCTAATGGACCATATCAGACATTAATTACCCTTTATTGTTTACTATTTTGAATATTGCCTCAGAGACAGTGGACACATAAAATATTTAGTGTTGTCCCCATAAAGTAATATATCATTATTAGCGAGTATAGAAGGGGAATCGTCTAACAAATCCTTTAAACTTAATACAATCATTTTGACCTTGCAAAATAAATGAGAGATTTATTTTCTCTGCAGGCAACACAGGGACCTTGTAATGTACCTAAACCTGGTATGTTGGACTTTGTAAACAAAGCAAAATGGGATGCCTGGAATTCTTTGGGTGCAATGTCGAAGGTAAGATACATCTGTGTAACCTGGTTATCCTTTTACAGATTTTAAGTTTCTTCTGTTTTTCTTTAAAACATATTTTGGTATTGTTTGTCCTTTCCCATTATCACTATACTCATATGCATAGAATTTGAAAGGTTGTCGAAGATATTGATCAAAATAACCTCAATGCACTGATATCTATTTTATTCATTAAATATTTGTGTACATTTTTTTTTTTTTAATTGTATTTTCTGTTTTACTTTTGCTGCTTAAATCAAAGAAGCAGCTGGAAATAATGTCTTAGCAGTCTTCCCTGTTTTACATGGATAATTATGAATAAAGTGCAATACATTTTTTTCCTATATTTAAAGAACCATTTAAAGCCTGTAAAAAAAAAAAAAATCAATAAATGTTCATTTTTTTTCTTCTATTGCTATCACTATTCTGCAAAATTGGTAAGCCTAAATTATTTTACCACTTGTACTCAATGCTAGGTGGCCAATAAATAGAAAGTGGTTTATTTACAGACTTAAGTTTCCCTTTAAAGCAGCCAGATTCATATCAGCTGCTGTACAAAAACAGAAACCCTCATTGTTCTTTCTTGTTTAATTTTCCAGTCATATATTTTTTTTAAAAAGTGAATACTTTCCATAAAATGAAATCGGGCAAAACCTTGGATTATTTCTTGTGACTTAGTTTCCTTCAGTTTTGTAGCACCATTAAATGTTTACAAGGTTGTATTCTGGAACAGGAAATCTATGCAATAAATAAATATAATGGTCTCACAATTGTATTAATTCTATTAAAAAATTCAAAAGTTCCAAAATGCATTTGCTGACTGTGTTAGAATATTTTTTTTTATATATATACCCATATAATATATAGGTGCTGATGATAGCTGGCATTTAATAACATCAATGTATATACTGTAGTTACTAAAGAAAAGAAGTGTTTTTAGGCCTGACGTCTGTTGAACTAATTCATATTACAATAAGCTGAAAACCATTACATAGGTTTTATCGTGCATGTTTGTTTATTATTTGTTCTATTTAGAATATATGAAGTATTTCAGCAGAGAATGCATTTATTTATTCTCATTTTTATTAAAATGATCCTAAATCACAATTTTATAATACACTTAACACAGACAAGGCACTAACAGCTGGTAGCTGTGCATTAATTAGAATATTATCAGCTAGTAACCTTTATCTGTAAAGTCAAACGATATATGTTTTTTATTTTTGACATTCCTTATGTGTTTCATATTAATATACGGTATATGTATAATTCTTTCCAGGATAATGCAAGACAGTCATATGTGGAACTTGTTTCCAGTTTGGTGACCGTAGAATCTTCGTCCAGTAAAGATAAGCTGCCCAGTGCTGGCCAAGACAAATATGAAACTATTCACGTTTCCTGCCAGGACAAAATGACAAAAATATTCCTAAATCGACCAGAAAAGAAAAACGCTATCACTCTTCAAGTAAGCTGTAGTATTTGTATTTCTGCGTTAACATTACATTTCGAACTATGATAAAATTCATGCTGTGCATTTTTTTTTTTTTTTTAACTTAAATTATTGGGCAATAATGGAGGACAGTCTACATTTTGGTGCATATTACATATAATATAATGGTAGAGTGATAATCATACACAATTTCCGTCCTTTCATTCTGTAGCGGGCAGAGTTCAGTCCCTAATGTGGCAGTGTAGCTTACACTCCTTTTTACAAAGAGAATAGGATACAGCAATCAGTAGTTAAAAGGGTAAGGAGCTAGTCTGTAAAAGATCTGGTTACTAGGGGGAAAAAATGTAATTTTCTGCTTTTTTAGTCTCATGCAAGGGCAAAAAGGACATCTGTATACCTCCTACATTATCCAGTATGTACAGTCCTGTCCACTTTTTGGGATGTTGCCATACATGTGGGTTTAACACCACGCTACTATTTAATTTAAAGGTGTGCACTTCCATCCTTTCAGTATCTGGATACTGCTAGGATGGTCAACTTGGTAAATTGCCTTCCAGAAGAAATGGTAATGAAGGATTTATTAGTTTACTTTTCTTAAAAAAAAAAAAAAAAAAAAAAAAAAAAAAGTATTTTGATGTTTAATTGTTACATAAACAATATGAACTGGAGATACTGATGTGCTCTATCCTACTATATAATTAGTACCCCCAAAACCAGCAATATAGAAAGACAAGATAAAGTATTGCATTTGTATTTAAGTATGAAGTAACGGACTGTCCAGATTTACATTATATGATGCTTTAAGTGAGATCATGTCTGGGTTGGGCATGTTTTACAGTTGCCAATGTACTTGGCACTTTAACTGTCATTGATATCTTAAAAGTTCAAAAGAATCCTTCCTGTCTCTTTAATTTATTTTTTTTTTTTTTTTGCTTCTAAGAAGTTATATATTACATTAAATATATAAGGTTTTTTTTTTATATATAAAGCATTAGTCAGAGCATTTCCATTTCAGATCTTCTCCCTCATTACAGAACCACTTTTGTTGCTGTTAGTGAATCTGAGGTAGTATAACCTCTTGTTTTATAAATATATAAAGGCTTTCCAAAGGATTTATTTCAAGCATACTGACATCAAACATTTCATTCTCTCTGTAAAAGATTACCTGGGTTTTGGCAGACTTGCTCTATTGCGTTATCTAGCCAGCAGAACTGCTGTTATTGCAGCACACAGAACAGTTGAATTTTGTACCATGTAATAAATGGTAGACTTTTTTAGTTTTTTTTTTTTTCCCCCAACATTGAATAAAAAAAAGTGCAAATTGTGTACAAAAATGCTATTTTTTTTATTATATAAATATGCTGCAATAAACTGTTGACAGTTGTGAATTAAAGCTTGTATCTAATGCAAAATAGCATCAATAAAAAGTTTAAATTTAATTAAAAAAAAAAAAAAAAGTAGTCTAGTAGGCCAGTAAAAATTACTGGTGAAATGCACCGAAAAATTATTTCCTGAATTTATAAAAATATCCCTGTATTTGGAAGAATTATTTTCCTTTGTCCAGCTATTGCTTCATAGTTTCTATTATTGTTTTTCTGCCTGACCATCTTTCTTCCGGTTCATTATTAATGTGTTTGGGTAAAATTAAAAAATGTAAAGCTTTTATTTAATGTTGTCTTTTAAGTTGCCACTTGTGAATGTTTAAACTGTCACTCTGCATGCGCGCATACACAATTGTGTGTTTTTATTTTAGATGTATGAGGAAATTGGAGAAGCTTTGGAAAAAGCAGGCAAAGATGATTCTGTATTTACTGTTTTGTCTGGTAAGTCACAAATCTTATTTTCACTCTATATAATAAGCTCATAAAAAATTAAGTTTCTCTTCTGTACTTAACTGAACTGACAGTCTTGCATATTTCTGGAAATACCCTTTAGTAGAATTCAGGTTAGAAACAGAGAGGTGGAACTTTACTGACCGGACCAAATTATAGACAAATTCAGGGACACAGGGAGAAGAGGCAGTGGGTATGCAGACGGGTTGCAGCCGTCATGTTAGAGAGGCCAGGCCCCCAGTTGCAGTAGTGGCCTTTGTGACCCCTTTTGTTACACCAGTGATTTGAAACCTCATAGATGCATTAGACCCAACACTATAAACACTTCTTGTATACTAGTTTTGACCTGGCCTGTGTGTCTCATTTAAGATTTATCCATATAGTCTAGCTGCTTTCTAAACTCTGATAGCACATTGGAAGGCTTTAGCATCAACTAAGCATGGTTACTTTATTTTCAGTAGGTTGACAGTCTCCTTCATGCCATATCACCACTAGATATTTCGATACGCTTACTAATTAAGTGCTGCTGCTTTTTTTTTTTAGCTCATAAACCTACTTACTTTTTTATACAGAAGCCGTAGAGAACACCAGTACTAGCTACAGTAGAAATTGATTTTTGTAGGCTTTTATGCTAGCATTAAAGGAGAACTAAAAACCAAAAAATATTTTGGCTAGAAAAGTTCAACCTTAAAGGAGAACTAAAGTAAAAAAAAAAAAAAAAAATTGATATTAAAAACTTGTCTTATATTAAGTTCCAACATTACAGTCACAGCTTCAACTGTAATTTGTCTTCACTGAGGCAGAGCTCACAGTGTTTCGACTGACACAGGAGCCAGTGTGAAGCTCCACCCACTTATAAAATCAGCAGTGCAAATGTGTTTCAACGCCATCATGTTCATTGCGGGACCAATGAGAACACTCCCCACAATGATCATGATGATGTTGAAACCCATTTCTATACGCCAGCAGAGCTTTGCGCTGGCTCCTGTGTCAGCCGAAGCGCTGTTTTCAGTGGTGCGGGGCTGGTGCACTTATGAGCTATTGTAATAAGCCCTATTCAAAAAGCAGTTAATTTTTAGCCTAAATCTTTCTGATGCTTTAGTTGCCCTTTAATAAATGAAGATGACTTCTTTTGCATTTGTTTGCCTGACATTGTTTGTTACTCTTTAGGTGTTGGTGATTATTTCTGCAGTGGCAATGATTTAAACAATTTTACAAATATCCCTCCAGAGGGAAAGGAAAAGATGGCAAATGATAGTGCAGTCTTGTTACAGTAAGTTGTGGAATTAGTTTCACTAATAACTGCTGCAAAAGCTAATACTTCAATGTTATGCTCTTGTGAAGCATTAAATGTTTTATACATTTTTTTCCTTTATTATACAGGAAAGAAGTGCATCGTCTATTGTATTGATAAAATATTCTGTTTTCTGTGGACGCTATTATCAGAAAATATTTTAGATCTCTACTTTTTAAACATTTCATTATATTTTAGCCTTATTCTGAAAAAGTTAAAGGAGAACTATACATGTTTCTTTTGGAAGAAGTTTCTTAAGGGGTGAAATACCTACCAATATGGGATTTGGGTTCCAGCACTCCATCCTACTCTCTATAAGAAGCTGATTTGTTCTGCTTTTCACAGTGATGCATTCCTCTTTGCTTCTTGTTCCTGTTGAGCATTCACAGACAAGCAGTTCTGCATCAGAATTCTGCTACTGCACTTGCCCAACTTGCAGAAATCCAATAGGAACAGGAAGTAAACAGGATTGCATCTGCTCCTGGAGCTTAAAACCCCTATTGATAGGTATTTAGTCCCTTAGGAGTCACCCCAAGGAGAAAAAAGGTATAGTTCTCCTTATATATGCATTTTTGTTTCCAACAATGTGTACACAATACCCCATGATGTTAAATCAGGTTAGAGAGTTTTGTGCAGTTTGTTTTATAAACTTGCGTATCACATTTACATTAGTGTTTATGCAGTAACTTTTGCTGCAATTACACTACAAACTTGGCACTTATAGATTTAGGATTTTTCTTTTCTTCCATTCTCCTCTGCAGATCTTTCAACTTTGCCAGGTTGATCAGGGGAAGTTGATGCAAACATAATGTAAGATCTCTCTAGAGATCCAAAAGTACACAGCTTTAGTTATCTAGGTGTTTCTGCTAGTATCCGGAAAATTAAGATGGGGCATTTTGCAGAATCAACATAGGTGCCTATACCTGTGGTTGCTTGCTTTGCATTAACCTGCAACCTGCATTCACACACTTGAAAATAGTGTGGAATGGAGCCATATACGCACAGATTTAGTAAAAAAACAGAAACAAACCTTGATTTGTGCATTAATCTCTTGTCTGACATTCCTGCATCTTTGTTAAACATCAAACATAACTTAGGCTGGTGAGAACATGTCAGGCAGTGGTAATCACAATCTGCCACATGCAGGCTCTCTGTAGAGGGGATTAAATTGATTTTTATGAAATGCTTAGCCACTAATCTTGCCACATTGTCTGTGTTTGGCATTTCAGACTGCTGCTCAGCCTTGCAAAAGAACAACTTTGGCTGCAGCTTGAACTGGTAGTTTTAAAAATTTGAAGGAGCAGTTAAGTTTGCAGAATCAGCTATTTAATAAAGATAAATTTACCAAATACAGATGTAAATTACATTTTTGCAAATAGTACAAGCCAAATAAATAATGAAATATAACTAGAAAAGGTAAATAACCAATTTTTTCCTGTCACTAGGAAAGGACTGGGTAGAGGGAGTGGTCCTCTGTCAATTGTTTAGCCAATCAGAGGATGACACCATAGAACATGCAGGCTGAAGCAGAGAACCCTCTTCTTTTTCATACTAAATATTACATATGTATGTATATTTCTATGTATAAAACGCTAAGTTATGAAGCGCTGTACAATTCAGCAATACAGTTATAATACAGACATTGGAAAGTGCATAACTTAGTGCAAGTAAAGTTAATTACAATCATGAGATCATGAAGATACATCGCTCTAAGTGCAAACAGGTGACAAGGGAATGGAGGTCTCTGCCATGTAGAGCTTACAATATAAGTGCGAGGACTTGCATACACAGAGGGATAATAAGTGCAGTAACATAAAGTGTCAGTTCATTGGCCTATATGTGCCGTTAAAAAAGGATAAATAGTTGCTTAAGGATAAAATGAATTACATGAAGACATGAATACCACTGGTAGTGCTTCAAAGAGCAGGATTTCAGTTTATTTTTAAAAATATTGAGGGATTTTTCTTGGTGGAGGTAAAGGGTTATAGAATTACAGAGATAAGGGGCAGCAAGAGAGACGTATTTACAATGGGAATGGGCAGACTTAGTGAATGGTTCATAAAGACAATTGCCTCACAAGGAACAGTTGTCAACTAGGTGTATATAGACACAAGTGAAGAGATGTAGGGAGGGGCAACAGAGTGTAGTGCTTTAAATGTCAAGCAGCGAGCCATGGAGAAAACAGGAGATGGGAGAAAGTCTGTCACTTCTAGGAAGAAAAGAATTCTGGTTGCAGAGTTTGGAATTGACTGGAGTAGGGAAAGATGGGAAACTGGAAGGCCAATTGTATGGGCTTTGGAATAGTCCAAACAGGATTAGATGAGGACATAATGTGAAATTCCCTTTTGTTTCAATTTTTGGTAAAATACATACTAGTACACATATGATGCGTTGTGAACTAGATTATATTACTTTGTCTCAAAAATAAATGTTTTGCCCTAAAACACTCTAAATTTGATTTTGTCAAATGCATTCAATATAAAATGACTTTGTATTTTAATGACTGTCTCCTTCCTGTCAGTGATAACAGTTGGCAAAATCAACAACTGTGGTGACTACTCTTTATTTTGAAAAATCCATTTTTGACAAACATTACATTTTCAAACACTTCTGATCATTTTGAAAGTAGGATATTTGATCACTGCAACATTTCCTATCACCAGAGCCACACTATTTGTGATTCAGTTATGCATGGATAGACTATTGCTGAATATCTGGTTTTATAAAGAAGAAAAATAGTGATTCATTATTGGAAGTAGGAGTCTGCTGCTGCTGCTGCTACTACTACTACTACTACTAAGATTTAGATTTCTGTTTTGTTCATTCACTTTGTATTTAATTAGTTCATAAAAAATAAACTACTAAAGAATTCTTACTTTGCAGCATTTTTCCCCCACACTTGCCTAAACCTTATGCACAGTGTTGTATATTTGATGTCATCTTTATTATATATTAGAGGATTCTGAAAAGTTTGACTGCAAAACATGTATAATAAGCACTGATTTAGTAAGATATTGGTGATAAAGTGGTATTATAAAAATGTAAACTTAGAGGAACAGTAAAGGTCATTTAAAATCTTTTAGATTAGTTTAACATTTACTCACATTCAGCTTTGCTTATTTCTCAAAATATTTATTAGAATGTTCAAAGCACAGTTACTTTTTTTTTTTTTTTAACTCCAGTATTTTTTTTCACAGGAAATTTGTTAACAAATTCATTGATTTTCCTAAGCCTCTTGTTGCTGTAATAAATGGACCTGCAACTGGGATCTCTGTAACTATTCTTGGATTATTTGATCTTGTGTATGCAACTGACAGAGTACGTAGTTTTTATTGTGTATGAAACAAATACATCTAGCTATTACATAATGTAATATTTGTTATATATGTGTATAATATAAAATGTAAGACATCATTTAGAGAATGTGAATCCATAACAGCATTTATAGTTGTAGGAGTCCTAACTCCTTGCTTCTCCCTTTTCCTTACACTACATAAACCTAATCACACAGTAATGAAAAAAATTATTTATATTAAATGGTCCAGTAGAGGTGAAATAACAGCTTAGCTGCTGCATGGGCCCTTGTTTGCATCATTAAACCCCAGGCTAAAGGGAAGAACCACAGGGTTACATCAAAGACCTTTCCCTTACAAAGGCTTTTGCTTTTTTAACAGAAATACTTTGTTTAGGTTGCAGAAACTCTTACAATAATTACTGGGCAGTGGAAGTTATTAAAATAGGTGAATGTTTTCTCTGGTACTGTAACATCAACATAGTGGTTACTAATATAGATGTTTCATTCTCTCATAAAAATGCACATCAGGTGTAGTAGAACAGCTGTACAGTGCATTTTCTTCACTCAATTCGGGTTCATTATGGCTTCTGCTCGGCCACTACTAAAATTGCATCTACTGAACTGGGTACATTGCACACATTCTCCCCTGCACCCAGATTATTAAATTACATGCATGATCTCTTTCAAGAGATCACTTTCACTGACTTGGTAAGCTCGATATTTAACAAACCAATAACCCCAAAGAATAAAAATTCCCAATTGAATTGACATGGCAGTTATTCAAATACAGCGCTTGTAAAACTGTTGTCTTTGAAGTTGAATTCATGAATTGTATTGCTTTGTCTGTTCCTATTTTTACTGATAACAGGCATGTTGTTAAACAAACTAGACAAGGTAGGAAAAAAGTGGAAATATGCTGCAAAACTTTGTCGTCACTACATGTTTCGGGCTACACAGGCTCTTTCTCAAGTGTAGGTACTGTACATGTAGTGACGACGGTAAAGTTTTACGACACATTTGCACTTTTTTGCTCCTTATTCCCACCTTGTCTTGATGGAATATGGAATGCTGCGGTGCTGGTGGGACACCTGGAAAAAGTTTGAGCTAGGAATATCTGATCTAGCCAACTTCATTTTGATTCAGGTTGTTAAAAAAACCTCACTGTCGCATTGTTTTTAATGGTGCTGTATTCAGGAAGTGTGCCCAAAAGCCCCATTTTTAAAACTTCATAGCTAAACTGCTTACTTTTCGAGACACCGTTTAGAATCTTTGAAAGCACAGATTGAATATATACTTACTATAAATGCATTAGAGGCATTTTATTTTTTTGGTGTTACTGTTCTTTTGATCCTATCTGTATAGTCACTGACATTTACAAACTGTACAGTCATACATTGCAAAAATATGTGTACATTTAGCAGTTGTGCATATTTAAATACCTTTCTTTCACATGTCTTCTCTCCACAGGCCACATTCCACACTCCTTTTAGCCAGTTAGGGCAAAGTCCAGAAGGCTGTTCTTCTTACACGTTTCCCCGTTTAATGGGTTTAGGAAAGGTAAGTCACTCTGAACTGCAAGTCCAGTGTTGAACAGTGCCCTACACCATGCTTAGCACACTTCTTTGTTAGTGTATTTATTGTGGTGCTGAAGTCCAGCACTGAATTACTTACATTGACACGGAAGTATTAGTATTCTGAGCAGGCACCACAACTGTGTTGGACCCGCTTTAACTGTTTTACACAATGTACTCTCATGTCTCTAATCAGAAATTGTGCAGTCTGTTTAGTGATATGTCATTAGAGGTGCTTATAGAAGACAATAATTTTTTATACAATGTAGGAACTCTTGTTTAAGTTAAAATGATCTGTGCTTTCAATAAGAGTAAGCTCATAGTTACTTGTTTACAAATAAAGTGAACATTTTTGGTGTTTTGTAAACCATAGCAATCTATCAAATGAGGAACTTGGCTGTTTGGCTCTCGGTTGCTTGAAATGTATATTATGTAGTTATTTAGATCAGTTACACACACTAAAAAAGACACAGTCAATTATAGAAATAGATCAGTTTTAGGCCAGGGCCACACTGGCTACTTTGCAACATAAATGGAAAAATAGTATTTGTTTTCTTTGGGATAAATCACAGTTTGCTTTGCTCCATAGACAATCATGAGCCTATTTACAATTATCTCAGCTGCAAAGTAGCCTGTGTTTTCTGGCCTTAATGGAAATAATTGTGTATGCAGGGATTTCTTTAGTACTTGGTTGCCGTTGCGCTAAAACCATGCTATTAAATGTAAGTGCTGGAGTGCCTTCATGACTGCAGGGTAGAAATTAACTACCAGAATCTGTATTTCAATTACTACCAGATAATTTGTTCTGAACATTTTTGAGCCAACATTATAAAATGTATTTTTAATTGCATACAGAATTAGAATATAAGAATGTTTTGTGTTATGCCACAACTCTACAAGGGTTAGAGTGGCCATATTTGTGTAGTGTCGTGAACCCAAATTTTCATCACTATTCTGCCAAGTTATTATGCCAAGTTTTATGCCAAGTTATTATGTTATGTGAAACCTAGAACACAGATTGCAGTAAGGATCTGGTTCTGTTGAACTTAAAAACTGGTAGAGATGTAAAGGGTAACATTGTCACCCTTTCAAAAACATATTTGTTTAAGTAAAACAACTCGTTTTAAAATAATAATTTTATGTTTCAGTAGGAAAATAGTTCATTAATAAAAAACAAAGCTTAATCATTTAAGCTCACTTGTTGGCCAGTGGCACCCTGTGTTTTGAAGCCAGTGGTAAAAATAAAAAGGTCCAGTAATCCCAGAAACATTAAAAAAAAAAGATTGTTTTATCATCAGTTATCCCTCCATAGTACTGGTAAAAAAAACAAAACATTTTGCTTTAAAGTTAAATACCTTATTTGAATTATTTTGAGTTTGTCTCCCTTGTATTTGGTAGTCTTTTCTCTGTAAACAACCCCCAGCCTAGTTTCTTTCTATGTAATTGATATTTGAGACTAGATTAGGGTATCTCTCATAAATAATGTCATAATTTAATCCCTGTTTCTTTAAAGATCAGAACTGATGAATGATTATTTATTCCCTTTAAAGCAGTTTATATCGGATGATATTAGTCCTTAATATATATATATATCAAATCAAAATATTTCTGTCTCTGTATTCTAAAATACCTACCAATTCCCTCCCAGGCTACAGAGGTACTTCTTTTTAACAAAAAGTTAACTGCCCAAGAAGCTTGTGATTTAGGCCTGGTGACTGAAGTCTTCCCTGACAGTTCTTTCCAGAAGGAAGTCTGGGAAAGGCTAAAGGCGTATGGCAGCCTTCCCAAAAATGTAAGTGTCCTTACTTTCTCCTCTATTTAAAGTGATAACAACACTGTTTTGAAAAATTGTCTGGTTCACTTGACCATTTTGTTTCATTATTTACACTCTTAGGCTTCACTTTTATGCCCAGTTTGCGTTTGAGCAGCAGACTCAGATGCTCAGAGAAGCCCTGAACGAGCATGAAGCTGGCTGATGCTCTTAATGACAGCCAGCCTGCTCGACTATATAACTTTATAATCCTGTGTGCATATATTTTAAATAATAGATCTGATATGTTTTGTAATATAACAGATTTATTCGTTAAAATATATGTACACAAGATTAATTTTGCCAATTGGGTTTAGAAAAGAAACGATTACATAGCACTCTTTCTCAATTACAAAATGTGACTTGTTTTATAAAAACAAATATAAAGTGCTTTTCGAAAATTAGGGCAGCCGTCTTTAGCACACAACTTATGGTGAAGCACTTGGGGGCAGGTAGGCTGCAATTAGCAACACTGAGTATAAATGACAGAAATAAAAAAAATCAGAGGCAGGAGCTGATGGGTTAAAAAGGCCGCAGTTTTCCTTTATTAAACTTGGGAGACTTGGCAGAACTCCTCTTTTGTAACATGTTAATCATTGTACAATAAGTTCAGTTAAACTGTAGGCCTCTGATAACCCCAGCAGGCCTTACAAATTTAATTAGACCAGGACCAGGAATGTGGGTTTGCTCTTTAACAATATTACCAAAAGCCCTCATAAACCATCTTCCATTCCAAGTCTTTTTCATTGCCTCCTGTAAACTAATGTTAAAAATATTAGTACCAATGATGGATGAACAAGATCATTCCTAAATATACCACTATTCAGATAGGTGCTTTGCTAAATAAACAAAAGATTATTCAACAGTCCTTTCTAGCTTTTTCTTTCCTATAAGGAATTAAACAAAGTTGACTAAATCTAACTTAATCTTAATCTTAAACTAAAATTTAATTTCCATTTTCCAATGCGCATCATTTAGTTTTTTGGAAAGGCTTCATAAAGATGCTTGAGTAGTGGCACCTATGTAAAAAGAATGAAACTCCTATTGATGTTAATAATAAACTCATATTGGTAAATGTTGTAAAGTCAGTGTTAAAACCCTTTGTAATTGAAATTTGGATACAAATGACCCACCTTTGTTTGTAAAGAATGTACCTTAAAATCCAGGATGGAGCAAAAGAAACTTCTCTGAAGGGATTAACTGGATAAATTAATGGCTTCTCAAAGGAGGAACCATTACTTTGTCCAACTATACCTACTAAGTCTGTCTTAGATCTGCTAAAACCTTCAGTTTACCTTTCTCAAAAGATACAGCATTCCATACCAGGCCATGCCACTGCACTTAGGGTCAGCAAAGCAATTTTCCCAGCAAACAAAACAAGAATTTAAACATACTAGACTTATACTGATCCTTACATATGTAATCCAAAGATTTAACTAATTTAATGAGCAATGGTAATGTAAATGTCTAGCATGCCATTCTTCTGTGAGGGTGCCTGCAAGCTGGTAACATTCAGCAGCAGAGCCTGTGCATCTCTCTTCTGTCAGGTCCTGCAGCAGACGGACAATCCTATGTGCTTGCTGTGACTCTTCCAGTGTCTGACTGAGACATCTTGGGCCTACCAGAAAAGCTGAATCCTAGGGCCCACAGTCAACTAGCAAAAGTGGTCATGTACAGCAGAACTATTAAATTGACAGTTTTGCAGGACATTATAGAAGAGCCAATTCCCCAAGTGTTGGTTTACTTAAAGGAGAATTATAGTGCCGATACAACTGCCCACATACATATAATACTCCTTTATACTAAACCAATCGCCAACACAAATAGTTAAAAAAAAAAAAAAATAAAAAAAAAAAAAAAATGTTGTGAAGAAATAATACTTGCCATTAGTTTTCCTGAGAGCTGACATTTTGTCCTCCCCCCCTTCTTGCAAGTCAGGCAACATGAGAAAAAACTGCCTAACTGCTATTGGTTAATCAATGTGTTGACCTTTAGGAGTTATCAATCAAACTAACTTGTGTGCAGGCACTACATTACATGTTAGGCAAAAATGTCTGGGGGGAGGGTAACTTTTCATGGAAAACTGGCCAGTACAGGACACACACACATTTCCTGGTGCGGGAGTTTTGAAATGCTGCATGTTAATGCTACAACCTGCTTCACATGAAACAAATGCTGGGGAGAATTGCTTCTCACTAAGGTATAGTACTGCATATGTAAAGATGTAATCTGACTGTAGTTCCCCTTTAAAGGTAGGTATGGATCTGCAAATGTTGAGATGCTTTTTACCACTAGGCTTGGACCCACTGGAAGATCCTCTGGTTGGCCAGTCCAACATTTTACCCTAAATCCCAATCACAGCTTCACATGTCTGGGCAACTAGCTATGTTGGGGTGTGGGGGAATGCTGTAATATGCCTGCTAATTTTAGAGAGAAAATCAGTAAGTGCAGCGTACCTCAATAAGTTTTCATATACTTCAGTGTCAAACAAGCTGACCAATAGCAGTAGGCAAGGCCAGTTGCTGGTCAATTTGCATATTGAGAGGGCCAATCAGCAGTCTTTTACCCCTACTGTATGTCATTTAATACACCCCCCTACCCCCCCTTTGCAGATTGGGGGACTAGTTGCCCACCAATCAGCCAGGGAACAGAGACTGAGAATCAAACAGAGGCCATTGCCAGTGTCTTGGTTTTTGGGCCCTTTTTTTGTTGCTTTTATTAAAGAGTTACTGCTACATGAGTTTCCAATTTTATGAAAGGTATCGGAGATATAAGATAATCACTGCACAAGGGTAATTCAGTTTTAGTTTAACATGCTTTGAATGCTTTATCAAAATATAAACTCTTCTTATTAAATCTTGTATGACCTTTATGAGTACTTAAATTAACATATAGCTTAACATTTTATTTTATTCTGTCCAATAGTCCCTGGCGTTTTCAAAGCAACTGATTCGAATTAATGAAAAGGAGAAGCTGCATGCTGTAAATGTGCAAGAGTGTGACCGCCTTAAAGAGAGATGGTTATCAGAAGAGTGCATGAACGCTATCATTGGCTTCTTCCAAAAGAAAGCAAAGCTGTGATTGTGCTGTACTACATTTACATTAAATTTTGGTAATAATGCAAAGCTGCTTTTTTATGGATTGATTTATTGTAATAAGTCATCACTTTTAACAAAAAATGGTCAATACATAAAAGATGGCTACAACAATCTAAGAGACAAACACTACCAAGATGACATTTTTATATATGCTGCATAGGAGTAACTGCCATGTCAATCCAAATGTCGTTTTTTTTTATTCTAGTCGCTGGTCCTTAAAAGGGATTAGGGCATCTACAATACATCTATTGTAACTGCTGCTTTAACAAATCTTTAACTGTTAGGTCTGGCATATAAATTCAGTCTACCACAACAAACACCTTGCAGTCCCTATAAGATGACTACTAACTATTATTATTTACAGAAATAAGTGTATGGATCATGCCTTGTGACTGAGTCAACAGCTTTCTTACGTGGATTCGGGAAAATATATCTAGAAACACAAAAAGTACATATGTAGTATTTAATAGCTATTCAAGATATCAAGTTTCAATAAATTCAAGCAAACTTAAATCAAAGTATATAAACTCTAAGGCCAAGGTTACACTAGTGCATATGTGCACTTCGTTTATTTAAAAAAAAAGCATCACGAAAAAATGCCAAAAATAGGCATTGCAAAAAAACCATTCAAAGTAATGACCGATACATGTATAATGTCACACTTGCGTTTCATGTTTTGCGAGCGTATGAATGCAAACAATGCGACCGGATTAGTAGCAATAGGAACTGGACAATAGCGGTCACACAGGGAAGAAAGTCTTGCATAAGTGCCTATTTCTTGTATATAAAACACATCCCAAAAATACACCAGTGTAAATATGCCAGCGTATTTTAGCGATGCGTTTTTTTTTTTTTTTTTTT
>WMED01002622.1:0-22042 GCA_019650415.1 Pipa parva
GGAGTGGATATTTGTATGAGCTTGGAATGAGTTCAGTTTCCTTGCTAACATAGTGTGGGGATTATTTGCGAAATTATTAATTGTTTTGATTAAAGTTTACCTTAAACCATGATACCTGGAATCAACAAATTATAATGCAATAAAGTTTTAATTTATTATGAACTTATTTTACACAATAGATTCTGGTAAAGCAGCTTCTTTTGACTGTACTTCTGCATGTTCAACCAGATCATTCTAAATCGCGCCAGTTGGCCATTGGATCAATTATATTGATCACTGTGATATTTACAGTTTTCATTATTTACACATCATATTTACAATGCCAAATGATGTATTTAAACAATATGGTTACTATACCATAGTGAACACAGTATATTACCATTAAAGCAATTTGATAAATATGCTTTTCTTAGATATTAATTTATGGTTTTAGATTTAGACTATACGATGGTTCAAACCTTTGAAAGTTTTTTACTGACATTAAAAAAAAAAAAATACTAACAATATTTTTACTGATATTATTGGATGCAGTACTATAGTTATATATTTTAATATTAAGAAAAAATGCGTTCATTTATTAAATGCCATAATCCAACTTAACCTAGCCACTCAAACACTACAGGAAATGTTTTGCTTTAATGAAAACATTAAGTCCACCCTATTTGGACCATACATTTTAGATCAGTATTTTGGCACTAGTCAAATTTTAGGTTTCCCATTACTACTGCTAGAGTGAAGACAGGCTACATAATTGCAAACACAATAGAGACCCTGACTAATGTTTACAGGAAATGTACTCAGATGGAGAGAAACAAGCTTGTAGAACTCTATGTACTTCTGTTTAAAAAGGTCTAATCTCAATATCTGAAAATCTCAGTATCTGTTTAGGTGCTTACAAAGTTAATTGAATTGGTCTAAGAATTGAGATTCCACACACAATTCCTTAGTTCACATTCCTTCTTGTGTAATTCACGAACCAAATCAAACCAATTATGCTTCCAGGTCACTGTTGTCATGTTGATCGATTTATTGTCCTTCTGTTATCAACTGAATAAAGATCCCTTAGGCTAGGTCAGGGGTAGGCAAACTGCAGCTCTTCAGCTGCCTTGTTGTGGCTCTGAGTGCATGTCACTTGCCCCACCCATAACCTCCAACGCTTCTTCTGGTAGGACATTGGCAGGTCATGTGATCAGGAACATGCGCTCCTCCCCATTTGTGGCTCTGGAAAAAATTTCCCCAGTGTAGGAGGGAGTGAAATGGCTCCCTCCTGTGCAAAGTTTGCTCTCCCCTGCGCAAGGTTCACACTAGCGTATTATGTGCTGAGAATAATACTCATGTATGTATGTATGTATAATTTTATTTATAAAGCACTACAAATTTATGCAGCGCTGTACAATTCAGCAATACAAGTACAATACAGACAAGGGAAAAGTGCATTAAACAATACAAGTAAAATATCACAAGGATACATCAAATTAAGTGCTAGGTTGTGATTGACACAAGAGGTTGGAGGTCCCTGCCCCAAAGAGCTTACAATCGAAGTGTGAGCCTAGCCTTAGGGGGTAATTCAGGAAAGTGCGAACTCGCCTTGCGATGCTTTGCATCAGCTCGCCGAGATTGGTACGTGCTTCCTGTTATCCTGCACGCGAAGATCAGCGAACGCTTTAAAAGGTACTTCGGTGAGGCGACCACCCGAAGTACCCAAGTCCGCGTGCAGGAGACCAGGAAGCGCGTACCAGTCTCGGCGAGCTGATGCAAACCATCACAAGGTGAGTTCGCACTTTCCTGAATTACCCCCTTAGACTTTTAAGCTTCTCCTGTCTGCAAGAGACTGACCTTGGACAAACAATTATGCAAATGATGCAATTTCACAGTGTTTGCTTGTTGACTTGTGATATATAATTTTATTGCTGGTTACTTGATTATTATTTTTTTAAGGCTAGGTTCAGACAAGCGTATAAATGTGCTGTGCATTTAGAAATGTGTGTCTAAAAAAATAAGCCAAGTATTTCAGTCTGGTGTATATTCTATACTCGCATTTCTATTGTACTTACCCGATACAGTGTGAACGCTCCCTCAGCATTCGTGGCTCCTCCTATCTGGCTGCATTCAACGCACAGTGTAAGTACGCCAACGAAAGCATGACGGCAAACGTTTGCTTGTGTATTGCACTAGTGTGGCCTGCAACAGGCAAGTTCCATAGGGATTCATGGCACAGCTTCTTTTTTTATGCGTGGCGTATATACGTGTGTGTGTAGGTGTGAACCTAGCCTTAGATACATTGTTGCTGGTTTAGCTTTTTAGGTGAAATTTGCTTACTCATGTTTGTTGCAGGTCACTTTACTTGACTGAATTTTTGATTCAAATGTGTTTTGCTAAACTTCCGCTGGGTGCAGAAAATTCAAGCCTAAGGAACTGGATACAAATCCCACTTGTCATCAAATTGGCTTGATACTACTCCATGGGGGTGTCAGGTCAGATAGAATGATTGCACCAAAGCTGCAGGATGCTACAGATTTGCCAGAGAGTGCAAATTGGATTGTGTAATGTAAATGTCAAATTATCCATCCAAGCAGCTGGACCTGCTGTGGGTTTCACAGACTTGCACAAAACTTGTTAGTGTGAAAGAGACCTAACTATTACTTTGTTATTACTTGGCAAAATCCTTCATCAAGGACAAAGTTTCAGAAAAAATAAAGGATTAGTAAAGTGGGCATACACAGAACAATGCATCTTCTGGCACAGGCATAAAGGCATACAACTGATCCAAATGTACTGGTAAGACTTTTCTGACCAATAAAAATTTGGATCTTTAAGCAGAGTCCTTATTTGTCCAGGATAGGGTACAACTGCCAATAAATACCACTGGTGTGTTTATGTATTGTGAGGGTGTAGTGTTTCAAGGGAAATATTTTGCCTCAATAATGAGAACATATCACTGGAGGTCAATTCAGCTTTTATAGATCACCCAGCTGCAGGCTAGAGCCTAGTTTAAAAGGCAGCTGGGAGAGCCGATTGGGAGTGGTTGGTGTTGGAAAGATGAGAAGTGGTTTCTGTGGCTGATGGTGGATAAAATCCCTGTGAGAGAAACAGGGATATGTGGTTAAAGAACCTATTATACAACTAAACTATATAGCACACTGCACCCCAAGGAGACAACCCAGGTGAAGGGAAGGTATTCTTTCTGTATGAGGTGCAATTACCCACTGTATTGTTTTTGACAAAGGACTTTTTACACTGAAAGTGGTGTTTTTGAAGTGACTTTTAGCTGTGTTTTAAGTTATTTTTTTCCCCTGAAATAAATGTTGAATACAAAAGAAACTTGCTGTTTGCGGTGTTGTTAATCTCCAAAGACTGCTCCACCACTTGAGTGATTCCCTACAATATGCATATTATTTTTATGAAATATGTAACAATTTAATACAGACATAGTAAAAGTGCTCAATGCAACACAATTTAAGTAAATTAAAAGCATAGACCCATGAAAATACATCACTGCTGAGGAGCAAGACAATTATAACAACAGACTGAGACAATAAGAAGGAGGTCCCTGCCTCACAGAGCTTACAATAAGTGTATATACACAGTCATCATTATTTAGATTGTAAGCTCTATGGGGCAGGGACTTCCATTCTCTTGTTTCAATCATGGCCTGGCACTTAGAGGGTAATTCACCAAAGAGCGAACTTACCCTCCGATCGTTCGCTTCAGTACGCATAGCCTGTTATGCGCTCGCTGATGTCCTGCACGCGGACATCAGCGAACTCTTTAAAGGGATTCCTGTCTCGCTAGGCGTCTCAAGTAGAGCTTCGCGAGCTTTGCCGAGGCTGGAATTCCTTTAAAGCGTTCGCTGATGTCTGCGTGCTGGACATCAGCGAGCGCATAACAGGCTATGCGTACTGAAGCGAACGATCAGAGGGTAAGTTCACTCTTTAATGAATTACCCCTTAGAGTGATGTATGTTCTTGATTATATGCTTGTAATTTACTTTACTTATTCTTTGTTACGCACTTTTATTTGTCTGTATTATTGGCTTGTGCAGTGCTGTGTAAGCTAGTGGCACTTTATAAATTAAAATATACATACATACATACATCAAGAGTACATGCCACCATCACATGAATGACAATGTAATCTAACAACTGAAACTGCAAATACAACTGTTGATCCTATGATATGCACGTCAGCTGTCTGCTTAACAGTTGCACTAAAGAATACTATACATTAGTTTGCATACATATATATATATATATATATATATATATATATATATATATATATCTTAGAAATTGTTCCATTTCACAAATATAAGCCTGAGACAACTTGCTTGTAATCCATGCAGTAGGTACACCACTAATAATACAAATGGAAATAGAAGTCCTTCTGTGAGATAACATAAATGCCAGATTTGAAAAATCCATGCAGAATTCATACTATATAAAAACAGTTTCCCACAAAAACAATTCCATATAGGGAGTTTCTTCCATTTAAACCCGGCTTCACACAGGCAAATTTTGCTCCGCATTTTTTCGCAGTAAAAAAGGCCAAAAACACATGGTTGCGAAAACACATTGAAAGTAATGCAATGACACAGTAGCGTTTTTATTGAGAGGAACATGCGCTAGGATGCTTTTTGCTGCAGTTTTTCAGCCGCAACTGCAATTTTTTTCATAGCAACATGAAAAATGTGACAGGATTAGTAGCAACAGAACAACAGCGTTCACATGAGGGAAAAGTGCTAAGATGGTGAGGAGTTTTACATGGAAGTACCACCTAAATGCAGTATTTTTTTTTTTTTAAATGCGTAGGAAAATTCGCCAATATGAATGTGCGAGCATTCAGCATTTTTTTCTAGACCAGAGAACCCTGTCTAAAAGGGCTTACCGTGTCTGCATAAAACATTGCATGAGAAAACCTAAAAACATACCTTGATTTCCAATTAACTCTACAAACAGGGAAGGCTCTGTCAAACAAGATAAGTATTTAATTGGATTCTCCTCTGCATTTCAAAGCAACAAGGCAGACAATGCTTCACGCCAATTCAAATGTAAACATTCTTAAAATTAAATTAAGACAAAGAATACTCGTTGTTTGTATCACACATTTGATGCACTAAATAAAAGGTTTATTTTTAAGTTCTTCATATATATCCTCTTTAAATTGAGAAAATGTGAACACAGCTATACAATCCAAATATGTAAATAAAGAGTTTAAATACTTTATTCCACTGTTAGGAAAAAGAGTTGACATAGTCTTACATGTTTAGGTAAACAGACTTTATTCATAGGCAAATATAAATGCCTTACAAAATATTGACAGCAATAAAGACATTTTTGCTTATCTTAATCCTTTTATTTCTTTTCATTTGCAACTGTTTTTCTAAGAAGTATTAATGCTAGGTTCACAGGAGCGTATTGTGTTCAGCGCATAATATGCTACTATGGAAAAAAAAAAAACAAAGAAACACACAGCGCGTATTTTTCTATTGTACTTACCAGTGACAGTGTGAATGCTCCATCGGCGTTCACATCACTTCCTGTGTGTTACATTTTGGGCGCAGCATACAATCGCTAGCCAAAATGCGACACACAGCGTTCTGGACCCAGCGTATGCGCATCATACGCTCGTGTCCAGAATTAGGCGAGTACCATCGGCTTGCATTGAGCTGTAGTTTTTTTTTTTCACACTAGTGTATGATTTACTGAGCATCATACGTTCGTCTGAACCTACCCTAAAGAGTCACTAAGAACTAAAACAAAAATTGCCATTTGGAATGGCAAGGCAGATATTAATATGTAAAAATATCAAATTAGAAGCTGAAGTAATACATGTTTGTAGTGGTTCTCTCATTGCTGGTTGCAGTTATCTATTTATAAATTGGTTTCTGGGGCACTTCATGAATAAGTGCCATTGAAAACAAATGGGAGGATGGGAGTTTGTTTATGTAACAGATACAAGATAGCTGTAACCATGAGGCCAGGGCCACACTGGCTCCTTAGTAGCTGACCTGGAAAAAGGCTATCTATTTTTTTTTTTTCTACAGGATTAGCCACACATGCCACTTTTGTTTTGCACCATAGACAATAATGGAGTTTAAATAAAATTAGCTCAGTGTGGCCCTGGCCAGATATAGAAAAAACAAACACAGAGCAATACAAAGCAGGAATTTAAAGATATGATTTTACAATACGGATGCAAGAGTAACAGACATTCAAACAATAGCCCATGACCATGCATTCAAGATGAGAGTATGGTAATGTCTTTCCTCCAAGCACAATATATATTTGTTTAACAAATATATATATACACACACTTTTAAATAGCAGCATTTTATTGGGATGTCTGCATGAATAAAATTCACCACATGTCCTATTTGAAAAGCACTTGGAAGGTTTCTGTGGCATGCTGCAGTGCATTTAGCACATAACACAGTAGAGTAAAGAATATCTGAACATGTTGTTCTGTTAACAATTTTCACTAAATACAGGTTCTGTTCTTAAATAAAAATTAAAGCACTATCGAAGGCATAGCTTGTACATCCCTGGGAAGACTTAACTGAAATCCCAGGCAATTTTCATCATCAATATAGAATGGCAGTGCCACCTAAGTTAATCACTGACACTTCACGAGTCATATTTAGGTCAATGTTTCATCACCAACTAAAGCAGCCAGAAGGAAAGATGTGAGGATAGTCTAATAATTTCTAACCAAGACAATCACATCCCCAAACAAATAGGAATATATACAATAATAGTAGGAATTTACACATCAATGTCAGGAATCCTACTACAAACCAGTAGGGGGAGTATAATTATTACCACTAAATAAAAAATGTATCTTTTTTTTTTGGTTTTATTGAAAAGGCTGGATTGAATTAAAATTTTAAAAATGATATAAAGTTGTTATTATGGATGTTTGTTTTAGTTAACCATGAACAACAACAAAAATGGAATAATAAATAATTTACATGCTAATCTCACAGAGAATTGTTTCTCATACTAATGAGAGCAAACCAGTGTGCAAAAAAATATTTGCAGCAAGCAGCCTTGTATGCATGTGGCCCTAGAACTACCTTCTACTGAAATCCAAATAAACTCACTGGCCTACAGCAAAATGCCTTGCACAGCTGGCTATTAATTTGTGTGATGCTCCAAGCAACACCACTCTAAAGCAAGCCTCCAGGTGATTTACTTCTATAAGAATGTAGGGCCAGCTGTGTTAGATAGTTTGGGTCACATATAAAACTGTATACCACAGAATTTTAATTGACATCACATGTAAGACCTCAGTATGCACACATTCTTGTGTGTAACATGTCCATAGTTATTGCCATTTTGGTCAGTGAAATGCAACCTGCTTAAATTTGCTTTAAACAAATTTCACAGAAAACACATGGAACATCTCCCAAAAAGCCACATAAACAACAGCATACTCTGTACTGAAGAACTAGGAGAAACCAAGATGCTGATCGCCACTTCTGGTGAGGAAGAAATTTTATCCCATGTTAAACAAAATTTTTTCCAATCTTTAAAGGTTTTTTTTCGCCTTCCTCTGGATCAGTGAGGGTGCACTAAGGGTTTTTTAATATAGGTTGAACTTGAACGGCAGGTGTCTTAATCTTAAAATAAGATTTTTTATATTTTTTTTTGTGCCTGTTGCATTTTTAATTATTTTCATATGTACATACTGATTTATTGTTAGACTACGATCTTTTACGCAGGGCAGTTTTAATAAAGGTAAAAAAATAATGGTTGCTCTGTGTTAGAAAACAAGCTGTGTCCAGTTCTAAAGCAAATGCTGTGGTTGTTGCCTCCAACAAGATGCAGGGTTTCCTTATTTTAAAGAGCTTGCTGAAAAATTATCAGAAGAAATTCAACTGAGCATTTTAGTTATTTATAAACAGATTAGAAAATATACAATTATAAAAATTCTATTGGTTTAAATCGACAAATTGTATTCATCCTTACTTTCCTTTTAAAACAATGTATATTGCATAGTACAGTAGATACATACAAAAAAAAAAAAAAAAAAAAGAGAGTCTTCTTTCTCATGATTGCAAAGCGTATGTTTTGCCTGTTTATACACAGTTTTAATATCCAGAGATACTTGCTTTGAAGGACCAGTCCGACCAGTAAAAAAACATCCCATTGGATTATTATGTCAGCTATTTATACATAGGTTGTATTTTAAGTTAAAACAATTTTTTTAAATTTAAGTCCGTTTTCTTTACTTGTTCTTGCAGTCATCTTTTCTCTGTAAACAAACACCTGCCTAGATCTACTGTTTTCTATGGATCTTTAGATAAGACATATTCAAGAAGTACCTAGAAAGTCCAATTTAACAGCAGCCAACAGGAGAGAGAGAGAGAGAGAGAAAAACACACAAAACAAACAATGCAAAAGGTGAAATGCAGATACACTGTATGTATGTATGTATGTATGTATAATTTTATTTATAAAGCGCCACAAATTTACGCAGCGCTGTACAATTCAGCGATACAAATACAATACAAACAAGGGAAAAGTGCATTAAACAATACAAGTGAAATATTACAAGGATACATCAAATTAAATGCTAGGTTGTGATTGACACAGGAGGTTGGAGGTCCCTGCCCCAAGGAGCTTACAATCTAAGTGGTGGATTTTTAAAAGACTGTACTATTTGAACTTGCCTATGTAGACCAATAAAAGGATCAGAAAATTATATAATAATAGTATATCTTGAAGAATTGTAGCAATGGTCTACTATAGTCTATCTACCAAAAATATGATACTTTATCAACTTCAAATAGGCAAGAAAACCCTGAGCTGTAGTGGAAAATGTGGTCCTAGCAAATTTTAACTGCAAAAGAGATTTTCTGTCCATTTGGGCATTAGATTAGGTATATTATTTATTTCTATACTTGTATCCTACCTCTCCAAGTGACATATAAAAGCCAGTTTTAATTGGGAGTTTCTACTTCACAAGTTAAATGGGATTTATTATTTTTTGTTTAAAGTATTTACTAAAAACACATTCCTAAAAGGTTTCTATAAAACTTACACCTAAATAATGCAAATACATGAAAGAATAAAGTAGGAATGATAAAATTAGTGGCAATTAACATATAATAGAATTTCTACCAAACACTGAAGAGGATATACTATTCACATCTTTGAAGTCTTGTTCAACTGCCCCAAGGAAATAAAACCCAGGGAGGAATTTATTGACTCTAGGACAATGATGGGCTCATTACTCAAAATGCAGAGGGGGTGCTCACAGAATGTTTGGAAAACAGACACTGTGGTGCCTGCTATCACAACAATGGAAGGCTATTGCCAGCTATTTAAGGCCTTCAAAAAGATCCTGCAAGACCAGGGAAATTAACCCTCTCAGAAAATGTTGCAAGTCTGTGAAAAGAGTACAAAGGGACTGCCACAGGATACACTGGTATCTTTTAAATGAGCAATAATGAAATGAAAGCACACCAGAAGGGAGTCTGAATAGGTAAACAATAGTTTATTGCACCCAAAATGGTAGAAGTCAAAAATTACACACAATATAAGCACATTAAAAAATATATTTGTTGAAGTGGGAATGTACTTAAAGGCAAGATTGTCTTTTGTAAGACTTACATTGTTCACAAAGTATTTGGTATAGCATATATCAAAGACTCTAAGAAGAGACAGATTGCTTGATGTGGCTGAGGCAAGCCTAAGATAAGGTAACAGTGAAGTAATGTGCATATTTTAAACACCGTAAATCAAATTGACTTTATATTTTTTAACAATTTGCATTCTAACACCAAACATTTGAAATTGAAGCACTGTTCTGTGGTCCAGAGGAAAAAAAAAACACACATGAAAATATGCAAGGCATTGCTAATTTATGCTAATGAAAATGTTAGGATTTAGTTAAAACAAATAATACACAATATTGCCACTTCTCTATTTTTGCATCATGACAAACATAGTTGGCCAATGCCAGACTGAGTCATTTCGGGCCCACCAGAAAAGCTGATCACAGGGGCCCACAGCATCCCTACAAAGCTAAAAAAAACAAAAAAAACAATAATTCAGTTTTGCAGAATACTATAAACTATAGATAAACCAATTGCCCAATAGTTATTTCGTGTAATTAGAGGAAGCTAGGGGCACACCTGGACTGAAAAAAGGTTCTCTGGCCAGTCTAACTCTGTATATACTCATTTTTAAATTTAGTGCATCCTCCAGCAGAGGACTTTTTAAGATACTGTTTAAGCTATCTAGGTAAATCTACCAAACTATATTTCTTTTTATATCTGTGCATATTTTAATATTTAACCAAAACTTTTCAAAAGTATTACTTTTACAGGACTCCATCTCATAAATGGTCTCTGTACAGGACTTACAAATTTAGCAATACAAAATAATGCATTTCACACTGGGGGAGACAATTTCAGTATGCATGGGATAGGCATGCCCCGTATGCATTTAGAAATTTACAATCTAGTTTATTCTGCAGAATGGAGTGATGTATCAACTGCTGCGCATGCTATGAAAATAACTATTTAACAGTTTAGTTCTGCATGCAACTGTCCTGCAAGAAAATCTAGCAAGAGTGGAGTTTGGCAAAAAGAGCAGCAATCCCAATTTCTAGCGTGGCCTGAGCCTAATGTTGTTTGACAACAAGTAACACTTGTGAGAACAATGGAGCTGTGGGTACTTCAGTGATTTCATTTTTTGCAGATAACCTAATTCACATTCCATACTATTTTATTGGAACTTGATGCAAGCCAATTTGAAAATCATATGGTAAAACCATGATGCATGAAGTAGAAAAAAAAACAAGGCAGTGGAACAAGTCTAAAACAGAAATGCAGATCTTTCAGGGCAATTCAATTAAAGGGGAGTTTCCTCTAACTCAGGGGTCAATAAATGCTGGCCTCTAGGCCCCTTGGCACTGGACCCCTTGATGGTGACATGTGCACAGGAAGCCTGTTACCATCATGGAGCTGGCAGCTCAGATTGCCCCCCCCCCCCCCCCCCCCCCCCCAACGGTTCATCAAACCTTTGTTGGAGCGGGGAACCGGAAAACCAGTCCCCAATCCAACATGGGTTGGGGACCGCTGCTCTAACTAGTACCCTGGTAATAATAAACTTTATATTCTGCTTACAGGGGATTTTCATATTCATTCTTCAGATAATTTAGTACAAGTACAATAAAAGTACAATGCTGCTGTTATTTTCCTCCGAGATTGTATTCCCTAGAGATAGTTTAGCCAGCGGTAGTCCAATAACACTGTCCAATAGTAACAGCAATCCACACAGTGAACTACTTGATACATTCTAGAAATGATGTAGAATTTCTGGAAGTACACTAGTACAATATAAAATGCTCAATTTATGTGTTTGCAGAAGATACATACTAGCCAGCCTCCTCACTTCTAAGTGATACTGACACCTGCAGGGTCTTTTCATCAATCTGGAGATCTGGAAAATAGATAATAAGTTGTGTTTTTATTATCTTCTGTGAACTAAAGAATATCTGATTTTTGTCAAGTTGGGTCTCATCGGACAGCTCTAGACTGTAGTTAGGGGTCAGAGCTTCTATACTTTGTATTACGGGAAATGTATTTCTAGAGTCTGATAGAAGGCTGTGTCCTTTTGCTGAAATATACAGAATGGGAGGCAGGAATAAAATGAAATCAATGCTACTCAGCAAGACTGAGTATTTTATTAACGTCCAGAGTTAAAGAGATATAATAAACTGTCAATTTTTTGTATTCAGTCATTTGGAGTCTGTGGGGTTTGGCAATTAGAATTATATAATTTTATTTATAACGTGCCACTAAGTTACGCAGTGCTGTACAGTTCAATACAAGCATAGTACAGACATGGGAAAAGTGCTCAACATAGTACAAGTAAAGCAAATTACAAGCATAAAATCATGATGATAGATTACTATAAGCGCCTGGTGATGACTGTAACAAGAGGATGGAGATCTCTGTCCCACAGAGCTTACAATCTAAATGTGACGATTTGTATGGGAACATATAGTTAAAAGCTTACACTGGTTAATTTAACCTATACATGTATTTCTGCTACATACAACTCTAATTAACTGCTTTGTATGCAGAATCCAAATTAAAGGCAATGATTATGCAAAAAGTAGTAGTGGTAATGAGAAATAACGAATACCAAATTATCCTTTTAATCAGGGTTATATTTAGAAAATATATTCTGTATGGATGTATATCAATAAATGCTGCCCTAGCTAAATAAATGTTTGATACATGCTGCACATTTCATTGAATAATTGAAAGTAAATATTTGATAACAAACAGTATTTTTATTTGGTAAGTTAACATTTAAAAAAGATGTTTTGTGACTTTTTTATTTTTTTTTTTGATGCCAGAAAATACCCTTTAGACTGAAATCCACTTGCTGCCAAGCTAATTTGTTATCCGTTCAAATGCATGGTACTTGGCTGCTTAAAAACCAATGTAGTCTGTTGCATACATCTAAACTGACTATTAAATGTGAATTCCATATGTTTTATCAGGGAACCTTAGCCAGTCATCTTTTAAAAGGTCTAAATCACATCTTGTACATTGACAGGGATTAAAAACACTGACTGAACAGACTCAATACAAAGTCCAATCAGATGCGAGCAAATAGACTCTGCAAGGTCAAAGGGGCCAGACCTTCTAAGCTTAATAATATATATATATATAATTTTGCATTGTAATGGCTCACAGCCACCAAAATTAACTTCAGCACTCATATACATGTATTATGAACTTTAAGATTAGGGATTAGTGCACAAAAATAAATACGGTATATTTATAAAATGTTATCACTGACTCTGCTGTAAGAAAGAGTAGGTTCAACCTGAGGCTGAAGTACCCCTCTAATGCATTTTATTTTAAAAACATCAAATGTTTTATGGGATAAACTTTCCTTCCCCAGCTACTGCCCTTTAAGAGTAAAGACCTGCACTTTGGACTCAGCAAGGGGATGGGGTTAATAATGCATCAGGAGGGACTTCCAATTGCTTTGTTTTCTCTGTAAATGGAGATCAAATACTGCTAGAAGGTAAAGACACAGCTTAGTGAATGAAAGATAGGCTAGCTGCCATTTTAGGCTGCCAGCCAGGCTGTCTTTATTGTATCTTTCTACTGCTTTTCACAGAAGCAGTAGTGATAAATCCTACCATCAGCCTTAGTTCAGGGCCACACTGGCTACTTCACAGCCGAGCTAATTTTAATTGGGGGGCATTAATGTCTATGGGGGAAAACCAAAGTGCTCTGTGAGGTTAATACCATTTAAACAATGAATAATTATTTATCCAGCTCATCTATAAAGTACCAAGTCTGGTATTCATTAAACAGGGGCACATATCCCACCTGAGTAGCCCGCACAACTGCAGAGTCCATCTAAGGCAATGGAGGGCAATGACACATACA
Source organism: Pipa parva (assembly GCA_019650415.1). Taxonomy (NCBI): domain Eukaryota; kingdom Metazoa; phylum Chordata; class Amphibia; order Anura; family Pipidae; genus Pipa; species Pipa parva. Next base: position 13,427 of record WMED01002622.1, read on the forward strand.
TAATGGCAACTAATGTGAATGGGGGGGGGGGGGGGGGGACTGAAAAAGTTAATACATTTGTCACTTTTCTAAATGTACAGTTTTTTTTTTTTTTAATCAAGGCTCAAGAAAACACTGGGGAAAAAATCCTTTTACTTAGATTGTGTGAAAGTAAATTAAAGTGTACCATGTTACACATAAAAAAGCATCTCAAGTAAATGTGACATTTTCTCCCAATGAAAAATATAGCCTTGTATACACTTTGATTTGCACAATTTTACCAGCAAGAGTACAGCAGTCAAAAGACCTTAAACACTACATATAGTGCTTTCACAACTTTTGGCCGCACAAGCCTCTTGTGCGGTTGTCACTGTAAGTAATGGCAACTAGTGCTGCATTTAGACTACTGCTTTATATTAAAAGGGTTTGTTTTTTACATAAAACAAATAAAACACACTTTCCCAAGCCAGCATAACATTTCACTATAAGCTTGTTCCAAATAGTAGTAAATTCCTGCCACACCCCAAATGTGACTCATCAACCCAGACATGGGCAAAACTAAAAACATGGTTTAAAAAGGAAATTAGACCAAACAAAGAAAAACAAATATATTATCCAATCAAACACACAGAAGAACATGCCTGTATGCTTTTAAAGGAGCGGCAACCGTCTCATGTTATCCATGTGTAATTTACTCCACATTTAAATCCTATATGTATTGTATTACACTGAATACAAGCAACAGGTTCTGCTGGTTAATCAGTCTTAGAAAGACAAATGTTTTTTGGTTAGGTCCATGAAGAATCTGCCATCATGTTAACCCTAATAGAAATGTAAAGGACCAACAGCCCATATTTATTTTTAAAGCGATGTTATCATTCTCCAAATCTTCCTTGTTTTTTGTTTTTTTTTAGATAACCTCATTTTTATTTCTGCCACATCTCTAAATAGCACTGGATTAATTTTTTTTCTGATCAAAAATATGCTGTTTTGCACAGTTCACTTATCACAAGTACTGTGGTGATGAGATCACCAGGCTGCAAAGCTTAAAAAAATAAAAATAAAAAAAATTTGTTCCTTTTTAAAGCAGCAATGATTTTCTTATATCAACATTACCTTCTACAGGCCATGAGACTATGGGGGTTATTGACTAAAATGAGAATTCAACTGTCAGAGTTGCTACTGCGACAATATTCTCATTATAAAGACGTGACTGCGATAGTAGAAGTCTATTGTGACTGTCTTTAGTTGGCATATTCACACCTTTATGCAACAATGTGGATTTTAGCCAATAACCCCCTATTTATTTCTATTATAAAGATATCCTGCATTAAAATTATAAATTGAGAAGGACTACTATGATAGTAGAAAAAAAAAAAGCAGGGGCATTTCTTTTGAAAGGGCCCCAAAATAACAAGCAACATTGTGAAGGGTTACAAAATACTATTGTGCCTTTGATCTATGTCAGTACTACTATATCTTTTACAAATTGAAAGGTCAAGTAATACTAGAAAAAACAATATTGAATTGTCATCTTTAAGGCTGGGTTCACACGAGCGTATGATGCGCAGCGCATCATACACTCATGTGGAAGAAAAAAATATGCCAAACATATTTTTCAATTGTACTTACCAGTGACACTGTGAACACTCCCTCCGCATTCACGTCACTTCCTGTGTGTCGCGTTTTGGGCGCAGCATATATACACCGATCAAAATGCGACACACAGCATTCTGGACCCAGCATATGAGTTTCATACGCTCGTGTGTCCAGAACTAGGCAAGTATCATTGGCTTTCATTAGGCCATATTTTTATTTTACACGAGCATATGATGCGCTGCGCATCACACACTCATGTGAACCCAGCCTATAGATGAATAAACAAATTCTATTGCTTTCTGTTTAATCTTAACTGATAGCAGAAATGATGGGGCTATCATTAAAGATAAAACAGCAGCTATGGCCGGATTCATACCAGCCCAGGTAATGCTGTGCTTTAAAGGAGAAAAAAAAAAAAAGTGTGTCACAAATCTCTATGCTGCTTAGCTGATCCAGCCACACTAGTGTGACCATGCGCCGGAATGCCTCCTCTCACATTTTTGGTGAGCATATGTACATGACACAAACAATGCGGCGAGATAAGAAGAGCCGGGAATGCAGAAGGAGCGGTCTCATTGCATCTTGCATAAGTACAATAGAGAAGCGCATCCCAAATATACACTGGCCTGCATTTGCCTGTGTGTTTTGGGGATGCGCTTTTTTATAAGCGCAACACATAAATGCTCTAGTCTGGCCCCAGCCTAAGGCTATGGTCACACTAGCCTTTCTCACACCTGACTACAGCCCATAAGAAAAAGCAGCACAAAAGAATTTAAATATAATGTGAAAGGATGGAGATAACTGCAAGACAAACGATGGCTTAATTGCAGCATGTCACACAAGTGTGTCTATATAGCCTGTCTGATTAAGCGCTGTTACACAAAAAAAGGAATTACATCTAACAGTTTTTGAGCATGTGACACTATTTTTATGATGTTGCCACATTTTTAAATTAAATAATAAAGGATATTTTTTAAACTATTTGCCTAGAAGTGTCAGAACTAATTATTGCTTCTATCCATACAGTATATCTTCATCTGCTAAAAAGTCATGAAGCATAAAGCATTAGAGTGGCTCCATCCTTAGAAAATGCACAGCCATGAACTGTCCCAATTTTAGGGCAATGGCATGAGCCATTAGCCCCCTTTTTAAGACATCATTCCGAGCACAATGAACCTGCAACATCAGAAAATTAAAGAAAAAAAAAGCTCCTAATTGGATTGGCATGCCTTGTAATTTAAATACAGCACTTCTTTGAAGTTAAATTCAAGAATTTTATTGTTTTCCATCTGTTTTTGTCTTTACTGATAGCAGGCATGTTGTTAAACAGACCTCACCCTATAAATTAATTTGAACCCTTTTAATCTTCTGATGTTACTGTCCTTTTAAATGATATTTTATTTTAATTTAAAAAAATAACATAAAAAAATTAAAATGCCTAAAAAGCATTAATAGTTCCTATATATTCAATCTGTACTTCTTAAACTGGTAAACTGCATCTAAAAATAGGGTTTTCATGCAATTATACATACATACACACATACTATGAATTATCAAAGGCATCATAGAAAACAATTGGACTGGGTAAGGTTTCTAACATGGCTGCTATCAGTAAACTTAAAAACAGAGAGAACACAATAAAATACATTTTATATATATATATATATATATATATATATATATATATATATATATATTAAAATTATTGTTAAGTGCCATATTTGAATATCATGTCAATCCAAATGGGATTTATTTTGTTTTTGTTTTTTTTGTTTGTATGTCACTGGTCCTTCAATGCAGCTTAATGCAGTCTACACACTATGCACAATAGCAAGACTATAATATGATGACTACTTGGGGTATTGCAATTATGACAAGACAGTTACATATAAACATAGCAACCAGAGGAAAAAATTATCTAATATAAAATGATGGTTCACTCCTGCCTATAAAGTAGAGAAAATTATTATAACAAATGACGACAATTGGTAGTTGACTATGAAATGGTGTGTAAAACAAACCATATCTACAGGTGCATTCACTTTCTAGTCAAGCATAATGTGGATATTCCCAAGACACAGCTGAATAGTTATGCTTATACAAATAGACTGCCTTCGGAAACAATGTGTCAGAAAATCTTGCTACTACATTTATAGGGGGAGCTCAGTCTGAAGACTGCTAATTTCCTTGCTTTTTCTCACTGCCTTATGCTCCAATTTATGCTGAAAGATTTACCCCATTACATTTATTCACCACAATCATTATTAAGCAGAAAACAGTTAGAGCAATCAACCACAACACAGATATTTCAGCCACATGAGGTATATGCATTCTAGTACTCTGCATAATCAGCTGTACATATACATACTTCAAATATAAACATACATACTATATATATATATATATATATATATATATATATATATATATACATACACACACACTAATTTATATAGTTTATATAGCACCACCAGGTGCACAACACTTTAAAAAGAACAAAAACAGGGAGTAAATTACAATGACCAGGAAAGAAAAAGAAATGCACAACCAAACACATGGAAAACTTCCTTGTCCTGAAAAAAACATTTTATATGAACTTATTTCCTTTGACAACATAAGTAAACTACTTCAGAAGCTCAGATAAAAAGAAGATACACGCATAAATAAACATTTCATCTGCATGAAGAGTACCTTTTCCACATTAATACAAAACTTTGGGCTACACTTTTCTGTTGCTATTAAGTTGAATCCTATTTAAGAAAGGGAAAACTACAAATACTGAATATTTTTCTAAATGTAAAATCAAGTGTTCTAACTAGAAAAGTCACCACTTTTACAACTATTAACTAGATTACACAGTATTGATTGTGCGTAGTAGTATGTCATATTTATTCATGTAAAAAAAGCACAAAAGTTGTTTAGAGAAAACTAAACAGTTTTTATTGTCATTTTTTATTTAAACATTCTTTGAACTCTACTCAATCGCTAACCTGCAAAGAAAAAAAAAAAGAAAAAGTCTGATAAAAATGACCAAAGACAGTTTCTAAAATCTTTTGTAACTTTATACATAAGCCACTTGTCCAAGTGGCTTATGTATAAAGTTGTTTCAAAAGAGGCATCCAGTTATAAAAGATTTGGGAAACTGCTTTTGATTCCTTTTCACACACTGGGATATTTATCCACCATTATTATAATTTAATAGTAAAGGGTGATATTTATGTTCCAATGCTTAGCTTTAAGCATGAAATAACTGTATCTTTTATAAGTATCAAATGGATGGAATGGCATTTATTTAACACTTCACACCAATATAAACGCTGAAACTTTGGAGGGCGTCATCAAATCATCAAAGCACTTCCCAAAATGCAACTTGTTCCATACAGTTGCATTGACAAAAGACACAATTAGGACCACCCTTATACAAAATCACCCTTTTTAATTCTGTAATACATTACAATGCCAAATGCTATGGAAATTTATGTTAAATAGCTTGCACAAAGGTTGCAAAATGCTGGAATTTGCACTGCCTGTGCTTTTTTTTTTTTTTTTTTAGCTTATAAAAACACAAAGCAGGTAAAGCATTTAGTAAAACAATTACCAAGCAGAATGATGGCAATACAAAAATCTACCACTCAAGATATAGTAGAGATTGTTACAAAAGTGACAAAATAAATACATGACTTCAGAATTTGACATGGCTTTTCCTTAAGAGATTGATTGTGTGTCTGCCTTAAACAGAAAGCCCAGGGCCACATTTACTGTTTTGTAGCCGAGACAAATGTAATAAAGCCTGTGCTGAATTTCTAAAGTTACCAGAAAATCTGCAGGTCACATGTCCCAAAGGAAGTTCTAACCAGGTCAGCATCCCGGGAGAAAATCACCCCTGAATTAGGCTGATTGTTGACTTTAGTGCAAAACAAAGCTGTTTCTCTCATAGTAAACAATGGATAGTAAATTTCCAGCTAGTCTACAAAATAGCCAGTGTGGCCCTGACCTAAAACTGCTACCAATTAATACCATTTATTTTATAGGCTATCAAACCATCCATGTTACAGCAATGCTTCAGTCAGTGGGGACCAATTTATTCTAAATATTAGCGTATGTGTATGCATATACCACTGAGGAGTTAATACATAAATATATTAGCCATGTTTAAAATTTCAGAAGTTGAGGCAAAAAAGTATGTATATATAATTTTTTTTTATAAAGCACCACAAATTTAAGCAGCCCTGTACAATTCAGCAATACAAATGTAATACAGACATGGGACAAGTGCATTAAACAATACAAGTATAATATCACAAGGATACTTCACTTTAAGTGCTATTTTGCAGTTGACACAAGAGGTTGGAAGTCCCTGCCCCATAGAGCTTACAATCTAAATAAAGTCCCAACATTTTGCATTTTCGTTTTATAATCCTAGCTTTTATTTCCTGCAATCTTGCACGGGATACATAACAGCTGCTCTTTCATAATGCATTAGAAAAAAACAACAGGATCAATATAACAGTTTTTGTCATTCCATCAATGCCAAACAATTTATTATGCAATAAATATATAGATTATTCTAGCTTTTTACTTGTAAGCTACATGGGACAATGTATATGCTTTAGAATATATATATGCAGTTATTGTGATTTAACAATATATTGTTTTAATCTAATTACATATCCAAACACTTAAGCGATGTGGAAATGTATTGCTAGTCTCAAAACAAAATTCCCTTTAAATATAACATTTTTTTTTACTCATCAAGAAGAATTAAATATTCCAAACATTTAAAAGAGAAAAAAAAAATACTTTAACTTCTTAAACTTCCAATACCAAATGTAATCAGGGCCAGCTTTAGACAAAAAGAGGGGCCCTGGTAATCAAGTTAGGGGAGCCCCCTTTGCAATACCCTTTGTGCCAGTAAAGTGGTACACTGTCATTTAACATGTAAATGAAAGCTCCAACTCATTAATGCATATATTTTACATATCAAATAATTATGTTTGCCAAACAATTTATTTTACAAAATGCCAACAATTTAATGCAAAGTTTTAGTGAGCAGTTGCTTGGAACCCTGGCTAACCCTAGTTTACCTTCCAACGACACATAGTCACCAAGTACCAGACTTTATTCTCTTGTCCAATATATGACAACATAGCATTGGGTGTACTCTCATCTATATATTATCATACAAATAGTCACTAGAACAAAAAAAAAATCTGAACAAACTGAAAAATACCAGAACTATCAAAGCATGATTAGCAGTTAAAGTCAGTACTATGAAATGCAATTAATATAAAGCATTCAAATGAATTTTACTGTAACTTGATATATTCCATACTCACATTTACAGGCAAGAAACTAAATATGCTTCATATCATTTCCTAAACAACAATATGCAATGCGTGTACCTAATTGTTTAAGAAACAAACATTTGATCTTTTTGGTCACACCCTTTACCTTTCCCAAAATGCACATAATGTATATTTACAAATAAGAGCTGGTCTTGTAAACTCTGGATACAGAGCTGCACCTGATCATATGTTATGTTAGTAAAAAAGTATAAAAATCATGAACATGTCCCAATGCCTCTCAAGGTCTGGGCCAAATCTCAGGGTATGTATAGATAAAGGGTCAGGCAGGCCCAGTACCAGTGCTTGGATAAGAGGAGTGCTGTTTGTATAGTATTATATGCTTCTCATTGATTTAAATATATGAGATCTTGGCCCTAGATTGCTTTGTTTAAAGGAACAGCAGAGCATTAAGAGACTGAATTGTTCCTCTCAGTGTAAATATTTTTTTTTTTAAAATGCTCTTCAAGCAATGGTGCCTTGTTACATTGGCTCCATCAGTTTCTAAATGTTTCCTAATTTCTGGACCCCCAGAATCAGCTCAGTTAGAAAGTTCCCAGGTCTACCCAAACTAGACCCCCTTCAAAAGTGACAAGCACATGAATGAAACTAATCTCCATAACACATCCAGGTAGATTTCAATGAGAAATACCCATCTCCTACTACTACCTGCCATTCGCTAAGCATGACGGGAGTCGTAGTTCTAGTGTTCGGACACTCACCTCCTCATCGTGTTGTTGGCAGTAGGCGAGTCTCTCCTGGTACACGGGCAGGATGGAGAAGGCGCTGCCCTGGAAGGTAGAGGACGAGGTGGACGAGGAAGAGGTAGTGGCTGCGCTGGAGGCTGCGGAGCTGCAGGGGGAGGCGGTGCCGCTGATACAGCCAGGCGCCCTGCTGCCCGCGCCGTGGAAGCGCTCTATGAAGTGGTCCTTGGTCAGGCGGACTCTCTGGTGGGCCCGCAGGCAGTTGTCGCACAGGTTCTCCTGGCAGTCTAAGCAGTGCGAGCTGGCTCCGTTCCCTTCATCGCATGAGGAGCAGCGGGGCTCGGGCTGACTGGGGGGCGCCCTGCGCAGGAGGCCGGAGGAAGAGCAAGAAGACGAACGGGGACGCTGCTGCCTTCCACAGCTCCCTCCGGTCCGTCCGCCGTTACTCTGCTGTTCCTCGGCGGCTCCCACCACCGCGTCCAGTAGGTTGCTGAGGTGCAGGAAGGTAGAGGAAGGCAAGGCGTCCATGCCGGCCTCGGAGATAAGCACTTTGTGGTCACAGACGGGGCAGCGCAGTTGGAGAGAGTCCCCGGGACTCCTGCGCCCTTCCAGGCACTGGCGGCAGAATGCGTGCAGGCACGGGAGGACGTGCAGCCTGCGGGGAGCCGACACCAGACCTGTACCGCCGCCTCCTGCGCTGCTGCTGCCGCTACTGCTGGACGCCTGGGAGGAGGATGAGGAAGAGCTGGAGGAGGAGGAGGAGATGGGGGCAGAGGACACACACATCTCCTTACACAGGGGGCACAGCTGGAAATCCGACTCCGGGTAAGAAGCCATTTACATAACGTGTGGGAGACACAGCCAGCGCCACTAATGCAGCAGCTGCAGCGGGGTGAGGCAGGTCCAGTCCGCCGGCATTGCTGGTAGCCGGGCACGGAGACTAGAGCTGTGTGCCAGGGCCAGGCATGGGAGGGCACGGAGACTAGAGCTGT
>WMED01002623.1:8658-20989 GCA_019650415.1 Pipa parva
CGGCACCATGATGTAACGCTACGGTACCATGATGTAACGCTACGGCACCATGATGTAACGCTACGGTACCATGATGTAACGCTACGGCACCAAGATGTAACACTGCGGCACCAAGATGTAACGCTGCGGCACCAAGATGTAACGCTGCGGCACCATGATGTAACGCTGCGGCACCATGATGTAACGCTGCGGCACCATGATGTAACGCTGCGGCACCATGATGTAACGCTGCGGCACCATGATGTAACGCTACGGCACCATGATGCCATTGCTACCATACCTCATTAACGGTAGACTTCTGGTTGGATGGAACAATATGGAAATCTAATTGAGTGGATCTGGCGAATGATGGAAGGTAGGAAGACACCTCAGGCTCTACCTCACCAGGAAACAAGTCTGTGAAAGGAAAATATACAAGTCACACAATTAATTAATGGAAGAGAGATATCCCCTAATTTTTGTGAGCATTAGGTTGCTAAGGGCAAACAAATCATTAGGAAAATAGTCAGTCTATTTATACTACTACTAATAATACTAGTCAGTTCTCCCATTTTCTTTCTCTGGAACTTAATTAGTAAAAGCGCAGCAAGTTGTGGAATACAGTCTGTAATACACAGAGTTATTTGTAGAACTCAAAGCCGTAGAAACCAAGTTATCAGAAACACGACATTTCACAAAAATTTTACTAAAATCCACATTTTTTACAACTAATTTTCAATTTTCTTTTACTGTTTTTTTTTTCTATTTTAAGCTAGTTTTGCATGAATACATTGTATACAATACAATATATAAGCAAACGACTAGAGGCAAAATTCGACTAGATATATAGAAAAGCTGACAGTAAGTACTGTGAGATAATTCCGGATGTTTCCAAAGTGCAAAAATACACCTTTTTCAAAACTTCCATGGAAAAATGAAATTACTGCTGGGGTAATGGCATAATATACTCATTTAAAGTAAAATAAAAAAAAGATACATTACTGAGATTCGAACATATTCCGTCTCCGTCATCTGTATCAAAATCAGTGGGATCCAAGTAGTTATCGAGCTAGAGATATAAACACAAACATTAACACACTGGGCAATCTCCATCATCAAGGGGGTTATTGACTAAGGTCTGAATTGTTGCGTAAAGGTGTGAATTCGCCAGCTAAAGATGAATGCAACAGACTGTTTATAGGAATACTGATGCGGCTGCGACTTTTTCTATGGGAATATTGTTGCGGTCATGACATTAAAATTGTCATGGCTACAGATTTGCTATGGAAATCAGTTATTTGAGAATTCGACAGTCGAATTCTCACTTTAGCCAATAACCCCCCCCCCCCCAAATCTTATGGGCCATTCTAAAATTCTAGGGTAAGGTTTAGCGCTGAAGCTTCTAGAGCAGCGGTTCTCAACCTGTGGGTCGTGACCCCATTTGGGGTCGAATGATGATTTGCCTGGGGTCGCCTAAGACCATTGGAAATAGAAGGATTAAATGGGGTTGCCCAATAATAATTAATAAATTGGGGTCACCAAATCACAGGGAATTATACTAAAGGGTCACGGCAATAAAAAGGTTGAGAACCACTGTTCTAGAGGATTCCGGAGAACATACAATACAATAAAGCTTTTATGGAACATGTTGTGGAGAAGATACACTATTTTTTATTTATAAAAAAATAAAACATGGAGAGTCGAAAATAAAGTTCGAGCAACTGAACGCTTCTAAAAAGAAATTCCAGGACAGTAAAGCATTGTAGGAATACAGTGAAGTATTCTAGGGATAACATACGGGACTATGATGTGTTTCAATATATAGAAAGAATTAGAGGGGTATTATTACTGTAAAAATAAAAAACATTTTTGTCAGCACCTTAAAATTATATACCGTTTAGCACTGAAAAAAATTTGAATTAATTTGGGGAAAAAGTTCCAGGATTTTGGTACTTGCACAGAAAAGCGATTTTCCTGCTCCTTGTTTACTAAAAGCACAGTGCTGTCTTGCTTTACGACTGATACAGGCTGTAATAATAACAGAAATATACAGCCTCATAGTCTGACACAGTGCAAGCCGGGTGAGCCCAGTGCTTGAGATATAAGACCTCCGAATTCACTTAATCTAAATAAATTTTAAATTTTTAACATTTGAAACGCTTTATCTGATGAAAACTAGTGCAAGGTGCTTCTCAGAAAAACTCATGTATGAAAACTAATGGAGGAATGCGTAATTAGGTGTACGTGTGTACAGCACAATACTTTTACAATATATTCATTTCTAGATGCATTTAGCAGTAGTTTTAGTGCAATAAAAATGCACCCTTGGGTTGCGTGCACACAGGTGTTTTTTATTTTGGAAAATGCTTTTAAATTCATGGTTTATGTGAGTCTTGGTGAGCTTATATGTATTTACAAGTCACGTGTGTTCATGTGCGTTCCAAACACCCGCATGCGCATAGCTTCCGGATAATTCTATACAAGACGGTTTAGCACCAGGCAAATAATAATTTCATAAAATTTCTTATCTTCGGTTACAAAAAAGTAGAACTGATTCTGAATGTATAAGAAATGAAGTAAGATTCTTTAGACATATATTGACGATAATAGATCAGTTCTACACAGACTATAAAGTATAAAGAAAAGTAATTATGATGAAGGTGATGGACAATCTAAAAGAACATAAAATACACTACAGTATTCTAGAGGTTGTTGTAAAGATAAAGTACTGGGTTGTAAGTAACCTACACCCTATTAGAACACTGAATTAAGATTAGGAAAAAATAATCTGTACCTGGACTCGTATGGAATGTTCAAGTTCAACGTTGTGAGAGCCCCCGACTACAGTCCCTTCATCAATCACAACCTGCAGAGGAACGAAAGCCTTAAAATAGTTGACCGAAAGCCAAGAAAATACTATATCATTCTTGATTTATGGTCTCTGTATTATTGCTGACACATTACACAGAGAGGAGTCATTCCCATCGGTCATCAGTTTGGTTAAACTCCAATGAACCAATGTGAATGGGATCACACGCATGGACAGAGAAAAACATATAAACTCCGTGAAAATGATCGACCCAAGACCCCGGCGCTGCAAGGGAACAAGAGATAACCACTGTGCAACCAAACCGCCATATTCTATAAAATATATGTAAGCAGTTAGCATTTTGCGTGTTACAATTAAATGCAGTTCTCTGTGTTAAGTTCCAGTTGTAGTGCACATTCATTCGACTGTGGTGTTGTTACTACTGGGTGTAGGTCAGTTGTTTCCAAATGTATATGTACACCGATTAATGAATTGATCTATCCATGCTTGTGTGAGGCACCATGCAATATTTAAAATAACCCTCTTTATCTAGGGCTGGTTAAAGCTCTCGTTTATTGCTGTTAAAGATCTGTTTAACAGGCTGGTCTGCTATTATAGTTGGGTGCACCAGGCCTTAAACTTCCATTGAGCAACAATGACAAAACCAGAAATGAACAGAAATCATCACTAAATATGGACGATTACTTCTCTGCCTTTACCTGGTCATTGTCCGATTCCTGTGCAATGCTGCCAGTATCCTTTTCCACCGCTGTGTGTGTTCCTTCAGAATGCTGAGATGTACTGGACTCTTCCGGTACTGACATAGGCTGGAGCTGAAATTCCTGATTTGCTGGACAAGAAGAAGAACCAAGTTCACATCAGCTTACACTAACCAGGTTTTCAATCGGACAATGGTATCCTGATCATCATTGTCCAAAATACACACGTATGTGCATTACAGTTAGCTGTGCTCTAAATCATTGTATTGTAACTGAGCCACGATGAAAAGTTTACACTGAATTATAAACGTTTGTTACTGAGTTTCTTTATAAGTATTGCAATCACTTACAAACCCCCTATATTAAAGCAGAACTAAAATTAAAAAATAAAAAGCAGAGTTAAAATACTTACCTTTATTTAGAGTCGATTCATTAGTCACAGCATGAGCTGTGCTGTAATTAGCCGGCACCCGATGCTTCTTTCACAGCGCTGGCTGACTGAGTAGCTCCTCCCAACTTGCTTCACTAGCCTCATACATCATCACGCTCTTTGCAGGGTGCGTTATCATTGGTCCTCGCAATGAACATGATGATGTTTAAGACATTTGTAACCAATGGTGAAACAAGGTGGGAGGAGCTTTGCAATGGCTTCTCAGTCAGCCAGCGTTGTGAAGAATCATCGGGTGCCGGGTAATTACAGCACAGCTCATGCTGTGACTAATGAATCGGCTCTGCATAAGGTAAATATTTTAACACTTCTTTTTTATTATTTTTTTTGCTTTAGGTCTCCTTTAATTACTCTAAAACTTTCATTTCTTAGTTTGTTACCGACTGTGCTGATTAGAATGTTCAGGTCACCTGCATCTGATTGAACAGACAGAATCGTACAAACGTCAATCAAATGTCAGCAAACGGATGCATTTTTAACGCACTTGTGGTCAGTTGTTTGCAGATGGATTTGGACGATGGCCTTTCGAATTTTCTCTCATATTCTCTAATCAATGTCTCTTTGTTTCCAACATGGAACACATGGCATAAATTAACTAGTAAAGCTCTCTGTCGATTATTTCTACACGTCTGTATATTTTTAGCATGTTACCCATATCAAAACAACCATTGGTTAAATACAGAAATAAATCTACTTTAAGGTAGAAAACAATACAAATGCGGTCATTTCATAAATGGAAACAATGAAAAAAGATATTCTTACGCTACGGCTGAATGGATTCAAAACATTGAGTCTTTGTCCAAACAGTCATTCGTCCGCGGCGTTTCGCATCGGTACCCGTTACTTCTTACTTGTATTACATTTTGTGTTTTAAAAACAAATTCACGCATAACTAAGCGTTTTTGTAAGTAAGTCAAAACAAACTTTTTGAACTTGTGCATAGACAGTACGTGTTAAGCTGAGCGCTTTAATACAACATTGAATTGAAATGCTAAAAGCATGTCCTGATGCTTTCTTTGATATGATTATTCACTGAAATTGAGGGGGGTTATTCACCATAGATTGTGCTGTGCAATGATGTGAATGGTCCTACTCAGACGAATATTGGCGGTTTCGTACTATAGCAAATTCCTCCAAAATATCAGTTTATGTAGCAATGTGACGTCATCTTTACATGGATATGTTTAAAGAAGACAATGTAACTGTAACTATCTTTTCTATAGTGATTAGAACATGCTGGCAAAATGCCATGAATCATCATAAAAAGGGGCAATGTCGCTATTTTGTTGCAATTTGGTTGGCAGTATTGTCACCATAGAATTGTCGCTTGAATTAATAGTGTTTGTACACCGTTTTTTCAACTGGCAAAGTCAAACCCACATATACACATCAGTAAGCCTTGGCGAATTCGCACTTTAAAGCACAACAAATGCTATAAGTGTTATTGTGTTTGCCGGTGAATAGGTACGATGTTTCATGGAAGTCCATGACTGTTGTAGAATTCAGTGCATATTCGACCAGTTCGCAAAATATCTGAATGAATAAATGAATTTGGAAAAGTGGAGTCTTGCCATGAATTTATGCATTTACGTAACAATTCCCACTTTTATGTATGACGCCACCCCCCGCTCACCCCGAGTCTGTGAGACAGATGAAATCAATGATCATCTGACTGAAGAAGGTGCAGCAATTGTTTTATAGCAATAAGAGTAATGGTACACTATCCATACTGACACTATGGTTTACTACTAGGTCTTTCTATGATATCAAACTGTATTAAATCTGGCCCCATAAACTTATGTATTGACTGGTGATATTGGCATATAATACATCATCAGACATAATAGCAGACACTGGCCAGAACACATACCCTAAGGTTATCTGTAGCCTTTCTTATCTATTAAACTATTACTGCAAGGCTGCACTAGTGATAAAGGGGACATAATCCATGCGAGACAAGCATACACATGTTTTTAACACACTATTTTTATTCAATTTTTACGGGAAAGAAGTACCCCAGCGCAGGTCTATAACAGAGCTGGCACTCTCCCCCTAAATGTCACGCTCACAAATCACTCATATCGTGCATGTTTCATTCATTTTCACTTTTGTAAAAAGTCTGTCCTAATGGAAAGCTTTATTCACTAATAGTAGTGATACTAGTGATCAACCGAGTCTAGTTACAGGTTACACCACCAAAGGAAGTTTGAACCTATATTTGTAAATGTATTTAAACATAATTCAATCAATTTGTGAACATTATTTACTATCCACTATACTGGTGAATATTAATATTTAGCATAGTTCCCCTTTAAACAGAATGCGGTAACCATCACCCTACTGCATTTTATTGCTTCATCTGCGATGTTGTGCACTCTAGAAGTTTTCCGTTAACAACGGTTCGCTTTCCAGTCATTTTCTGAAAGGTTAGCAAAACAATAACAGTAGCTAGAAGTAGCAGATGTTGCAGAAGACAAAAACAAATGATTTAGTACTCCCCCGGGGATTGTGCCTACACAGACAGTATAATCACATAGTGCCCTTTCACCAGGAATCCAATCTCAGCACAAATATTTTTTACTGTCTTGTTCAATTATATGGTTATAATGGTTTCAAAAGCCTAATTATTTCATATAGCATTCATAATTGGTTATCTAAACACTTCCCTACTTTAATCTAATTTAAATGGGAACGACGACACCCTAACGGAATATGCATAAACAAAATCCGTAAAGGGGTTGCCCACCTTGGAATCATTTTTAGTATGTATGTTATAGATACCAGCTGTCTAAGACATTATACAATTGTTTTTTAATTATTTCAGTCTGTTTTGATTAAAGAAGAAATAAAGCTTGTTTTCTCTAGAGGGGAGGGAGGGGGAAAATGCTTACATATCACTTGCTTTGCTCCAGCAGTGCTTTAAGATAGAGCTGATCTTTTATTCCTTCTGTTCCAGCACCGTGATCCTCTACACTTCCTGCTTCCTCTTCAACATTGCTGGGTTTTTTTCTTCTGCGCATGCTCAAACTGCTTCTGCACATGCTCAAACTGCTTCTGCGCATGCACCGAAAAAACCCCCCAGCAATGTTGAAGAGGAGGAGTGAACCAGAAGAGAATCAAGAAAGAAAATAAGATCGGCTCATAGGGACTGAAGAGGGGGATTAAATGGCAAGAAAAAAATATTTTCATTAGTGGGCCCGATCTCTTGTTTTCCGATGGGCTCCTGATCTCATTTCTTGGTGGCCCGCTGGTATTTTATTTTTCTGATGAACATCTGATCTTTTGTTTCCCAGCAGGCCCCTGACCTCGTTTCATGGTTTCTCCCAACACTGCAGTCTGACACTGATGGAATCGGCCCATTACTACCTTTGGTACCCTCTGGATGTGTATCTCCACATAAGTAATCTTAATAAAATGGGAAAATTCCAATTACAAAGAGTTAGTGAGATTAGAACAAGGTACATAAGATATAAACCCTGTGCCAGGGGGTTTTTGAGTTTAGCAAAACCCCTGAGAACTTACAAATCAAAATAGCAGCACAAGGTCTAAATACACATTACCTTTAGGCGGGTGGAGAAAAGTTCCAATGAACTGTTCATAAGTCTGCTCAGGGATGTTGAGAAATCGATTCAAAACATCATTGCAAATGTTATCCGAATTCATGACGATACATTCAGCCAGTGAATTTGGCATATTTACTACTGTAAGTAATAGTAAAAAAAAGAGTTTAAATCTTAGAATTCAATAGACAACGACAGAATTCTTTGTTTGTGGCTGCTCATTATATAAAACTACTTAAAACATGTCATTAAAACAGCAAGCTACTGCTTAGAACAAGCATTCCCTTTCTACTAAAGATAATTACCGTTATTAAGATCTGCAATCATTTTTAATGGAATCTGTAACATGCAAAAGATTTAAATCATTCTCAAAATATTGTAGAAAATTACAAAACCAGTTCAATAGCTTTTCCGCTTCGAGTCAAAATATCATGATTTCTTAATGTTCTGATTTTAAACTGTAAATGTATTTTTAAAATAAGAAGAAAAAAAACCCCATCATCCTACTCCATGGTACTCCATAAGCTGACTGCTCTTATGAACTCCACTGGAAATACAAGACTGTAGCAGGTTCACCCAAGGTAGGTGAGATTAAGGCTGGCACAGACACAATGATTTCTTACAATTCAGCAATCTGACACTCGTGTTAGCGCAAAGCAGAGATGTCCATTCTAAATGAAATGTGCATTCGCCCAAAGACTTTGTATATAATCTGTATTTCACACATAAATCTAACAAGGCTGTGAATTTTTTATTTTATTTTAAATTCATATAAAAAAAAAAACTTATTTCTTATGTTTTTTTTTAAATTTCTGCTATTACCTTCTAAATTATTGGTATGCCGCTATTATCTGACCTTGGGGAAACGGTCATAGAAAACAGACTTTTACGGCTTGATTGACTAAAGAGTGAATTTACCCGTCGAATTACAATTCGAGTTGCATCGCCAAAATAGTCGCAAATTAACTTCTCATTATTGACTAAGCGGCGAATACACTGGTTGAACAAGTGGACAGTGATGATCACTGTTGGTTGCATTGTGTGGCCTAGTCAGTCGAATAGAAGTAGAGTCCCATCAGTCCCCCATTTCGCCACTCTGATGTGACGAAGTCAAACAGGTGAATTTGGAGTAGTACACCTAGTCACATTTGCTCCGTGTAGTCAACAGAAGTACCTGTGCACACATGTAAAATGATGCAAAGTGCTCCATACGATCGCGACTACCATAGTCGCCCGAATTGGTCACGTATTTACCACTTCACTGAGTTTGCTCAATAAGCGAACATGGGGAAGTAGCGAACAGATGCAAATTTAAGGTTTTACCTGGCTATTCACTCTTTACTCAATCAGACCCCAAGTAACATTAAAGGCTGTTAGAAACGTTGCGACCTACTCAGTGGTATTAAGGCTATCTATTTCTAATCTAGTATTTTATTTAGAGGAGCTTGTTGTCACAGTTGCAGCAGGGAATCTACTACACAAGCTTTCGAAATACAGCGTAGTAAAGGCGAGGCTGGCGCCATCGCACGGAAAATCAAAGAGGGAATCCCAGCGATACAGCTGGAAAATTAAACAAACAAAATAATGACAGTATACCAGAAATATGAATATTTTATGTACTGAAATATCTTACAACAGTCTTTGCTTTTACTTCCCCTTTAACAAAAACTTGGCTATAAGGAAGGAATTTGCAATCTGTGGTCTATAATCTCCCATCATAGCCGTTGGTGGTGGTGGCGGTGCATTTTGGGAGCTGTAGTTCACTGCAGCTGGCTAACTGAATGGATGTAAAGAATTTAACAGCTAGATGTGTCTGCTATCCTGTGTAATAACTGCATGGTGGATTTTGTGCTCCTTTAAAGATCGCTGAGATCGCTGTTTTTTTATTCCTCCCATGGGACTTAACATGAACATAAACTAACCACAATTCTTTTGGTGGTTTATATGTAAATGATGGCGGTTTCAAGAAAAGGAAACAATGGCTTTTACTTGTTTTTCTCCTTGCAGCTTACAGAATTTGCATGTTTTGATTTGAATACCTTCTGAATCCAATAGGTAGCGTCACATCTTAGGGGCAAAATTTATTAAACTCGAAAAAGGCCGGATTTTTAGTCGGAAATACTTTACATTTAGATTAGTAGTATGGCTTACCTTTCCATGGAAAAACTCGATCGAAAAGTTTCGAGCGGTAAAAATCGATCGAAAAATATCACTCGACTTTTACCGATCAAACAGCCGAAATCTACAAGGGATAAACTCAAAATTGGCCTTTTCGAGTTTAATAAATTTTGCCCTGAAAAAAATCAGTTTAATAAAAAGAGATCTTTACAAAAGGAGGACTGAATTCATACATTGTGGTCTTTATTTATTGTTTATGTATTAAAAATAAATAAATCATATAATCATAGCCCCAGATTATGTAAGAAAGAAGGCTCGCTCTGCACTCAAGAATGACTCTTCAAGTTAGCCTTTAAATAACCATGCGAGTATGCATTATTTCTAAATCCAAAATCAATAAATCCCTCTTCAAAGTGAATCTGGCTTCATTTTCTTTCAAAAAATGATTTTAAAGCAATGTTCTGAGCTGCTGTTCTGATTTTTGAGAGACAGGCTCACTTTACGGTAAGTTAAAGAGTCCACCAGGGTCCGACACTGCATTACTTTCATGGACACAGAGGAACTATTAGCACTGTGAGCGGTGTCGCACTCTCTTATATACCGGTTCTCAGTCCTTGTATATTTACATGAGAGGCTTTCGCATTCCTTGTTCTCCAGTGATATTGTCCTAAGCTAAATGCACACCTGTGTACAAGATTGTGTCTGCACTAAAAGTTGTGGCGGTGGGCAAGGAGAGGCAGCTGCTGTCAGAAAAAGATGCCATGCCGATTATTTGCATTTTAAAAGGTAAATATACTGTGTGTATGAGCAGTATTTCCTCTACACTGACAGTAAACTACAAGGGCATAGATGGATATAGAATATTTCTGTTTTTGGAGTGGAAATTCTGTTGTACTTTGTGCTTTCTTACACACCAGATGCGCAGATGCTCTATAATCCTACTTTGTATGTAATAAAGACAGGAATGTTAAACCTTTCTCTTGTGGGTAAGGCTGGGAGTTTTCGTTTTAACAAAATGCAAACGCCAGAAGATCTGTCAATCGAGAAGGAGGAGGGGCTGAACACTTTGCCAGTAGTAAAATGATGCCCCTTCCATTTTTAAGAAAGAAAACATTTTTTCTTTTTTCTTTGCGCAAAGCATAAAGAAAGCTTAAAGTGAATGTCCCCATGGACAGAACTGAATTAATAAACCCATTTAATTATCTCACACTTTCTTCATACAATACTATTAACTTGCGCAGCCTGGCAAGAACCCCCCATTCACTTACCTAAAACACCACCAGGAACCAGTTCCAGTTCTGTCAGCAGGAAGATTTGTGAAAGAAACCGCCAGCAGGCCCACTTTCTCTAGTAGTCAGTACACAGTAAGGCGCTTCTAATGGTAGCCTTCTGTAATGGAGTGTGCAGCAAATCTTCTCAAACCCAGTCTTTTCATGTTACACCAGAAACACTTAGTAGGAATGTGCTGCCCCTTTAAAATGAAAAGCACATATAGTGTAGTATGTATGCATGAATTGTGTGCTAATTAGGTAAAAGATCATACTCACAAAACAGGTCTTGTTAAATAGCCTCTAATGATCCCCAGAAATGCCACGTGGAATCGGTCTGTTGTTTATCCTTTTTAAAGTCGAGTAATCAGCCTCATAAAGTCTTAATCAGAAGAGTCTCCCTGAGGAAGCCCCAGTAGAGGGCGAAACGCGTTGAAGCTACAACTTTTAACCTAATTAAGATTTTATAAGGCTGATTACTTGAATTTAAAATTCTTTCTTGCGACAGTGGTCTCGCTAAAGAGTATAAACAACAGACCGTTTCCACCTGGCATTCCTGGGGATTATTGGAAGCTGTTTTACAAGACCTTTTCTCTAGTATAACCTTGCCCTTAGCATCTATCTAGATGCAACAGGTGATTTCTCACCCTTATTGTTGCAACAGAAGCCCCCTGCAATGCATGGTAACAGTGTCATTCAAAACACCAATGTAAATCCCCCCTTTATAATCGTGTGAAAAGAATAATTATAAAAAGGGTATATTCCCTTTAAAGGTTACTTAGCAAAATATCGTCTATGAAACAGTTATTTTAAGATAAATTTCCCATTTTCCCCTCTGACAAGATTATTAACCGTTAGTAAGATTACTAGTCTTGTCTATGAAAGAGTTAAGGAAGTCACAGGGAGCTGACTTTGTGAGTTTAACAGTCACAGGCCGTTAGCCACAAGAGCAGTAACTGGCACATCTGCACACTCTTACTGGGGTGGGTTCATTATCACACAGCTTAGAGATCGTACAATACGGAATTCTGCAAGACTTAAAGGTAAGTTAAACCTCTAAAATTGTTGTGATTTATTTGATATATTTGTATTCTGAATGCACATTAGTATAAAACAAAGAACGGACAGTGTTGGCAGTTCTAAATGTTTAGAGTTCTTCCCTTAATGGAAAACAACTATTACAGTGGTTATGTCAATGAACTCTGCATCAGGAGAGACCAGGATTCCGTACTTGCAATTGTGGTCAAGTCACTAATACTACTGTGGTGTGCTTAGTCCCATTATGATTTGTTTCTGCAAACGTCTGAAGAAGGTGAACAAATAAATGCTTGACTGTTCATCTGCAGGTAGACTTTGCAGCACTGGGTTCAGGATTCAATTCCACCCTGGACATTATCTGCATGGAGATTGCATCTTCTCCCACTAATGGA
>WMED01002624.1:0-23828 GCA_019650415.1 Pipa parva
GAAATTAATGAGGATTACTTAGTGTTTACCTTCTGTTGAATGTATGTTGTACACAGGAAGTATGGAAAAGGAAAACAAAGTTAGTGACCTGTGTTTAGTTAGAAATAAAGACCTAAAATGATGGAAGCAATTTTATATTTTTTTTAGCGATAAACATGATGATCCAGAACACAATGTAACTAGAATAGAAAAGATGAAGACTTGTATGTGGATAGAATGAGAAAAAATGTATAAAGGTTGTATAAAGTGAAATGACTGGGATATTCCCAAGCAGCGATTGTACATTTTTTCCCAGGAGTTTCTGGGAGTTAACTATACATTTTTCCTCGTAATACTTCTAAGTTTAAATATGCACTGTGCATGTCTGTGGAAAATTAGATTAACTTTCTATTTTCCTCTTTTATAAAAATAATTTTTTTTTTTTTTTTTTTTTTTATATTAGCTTATGTAATAGACAGAGTAAGCTAACTTTCAGAGTAAACACAGTAAAGAGAAACAGGGTTTTCTGATGGAAATATAAAGAGTGACCCATTATCCCTCACGTAAATGTGAATTTTAACCTGTAAACTTGTACTAGTAAAAGTGTACTAACCTTACTCGCTTTCAACACTTTAATTTGTTCTTCAAATACTGTATCTTTATTCTTCTCCAGGAAGCCTTCACATTGGTACTCCACCTAAAAACAAGAGAGTCGAGTGAATAAACTATTTTGTGCATACTGCACGGGCAAACAACCTTGTCTGATTGGCTGCTTGCTCATTACATAAACTGTCCCACTCTTGTGCCAAAAAATTCATCTATAATTAATATTTTATTTTCTTAAAGTGAAATTTTCAGTTCATTTTAAAAAAAAAAATCTACCAACTTGTTGTGGATGTGGAGTTAGTTGAATGAAAAATTTCTTAAATAGTCTTTACTTTTTTCCCCTCTGTACTTCTTCAACCTATTATTCAGATTACCTTACGGCACAAATGTAATCTTACTGCTGACAGAAAGAGTGTGGGGGCTGACTGGTGAGCTCCATCCCTATCAGGAAGTTGCAGTTTCTGTGAGCAAGTTTGATTTGGTTACATGAAGGAATGAATAGTCAAGGCAAGAATACACTGTGCCTATGGGTATACTTCCAAGCATCTGGTCAAGGTAAACCATCTATAAACAAAATGACTGGTAAGAGTCACCATTCAAGTGAATGGGATGTATTTTTTCTGTGCTTTTACAACCTTTTTTTTCACAGTTTCAAGGATTTGTATACATTACCCACTTGACACCATGGGTCATATACAGATACAAAAATAAAACTTTGTTAGGTTACATTTGTGTAAATAACACCTGTAGTTTATTTTACATAATTAATTAAAATAATCACCTTAGCCATCGATTAATTAGTTTGCCTCTAGTCTCTAAAGAGTGGGGTGGTCCAGTCATAAAATTTAGATTTATGGGTGTGAAAATATAGGTTTCCTGCAGAGGTATTTTTTTTAGCAGTGCAAGTTTATTTGTTACGGCTTGTTCTGCCATCCCTGGACTGGGGGCACATGTCACCATACTAACAAATATCATTTTTTGACTGGCAATCTGAAATATGGTGTTCTTCCAGCAGTCTTATTTACGATACATATAAGGCAAAACACTATTATTCCATTATTCTATAAATGGAAGGGGTTGTTAGAAATCAACTTGCAAGTGAATCAGCTACAACGCTCTTGTTCATCTGACCCAACATAACAAAGGTCTCAAACATGCGGCACGCCTAAGACTGGCACTGAGCATTCAGAGTCATCCTTGTAAGCAGTCTAAGGGAAAAGAATGGCTATCAATGGTGTAGGGCAAGCCACTATAGAACCCACAATGGTGGGCACGCTTCTTCCTCTGACTGCTTCGTTACCTCATGTGTATGCACAAGTGCAGTGCACAGGTAAGGAATGCATGCACACTGTGTTCAGTGGCAGCACACAAGAAAATATTTGTGGGGGAAGAAGCATATTGAACGTGGCCCATTAACTTCAAATTTTTTTTACATGTGAGCCATTTACCAAAGAGAGTTTAAAACCTCTGCAATAAACGCCTATTACACACCTGGATACCAATCATACAATATGATTACAATACAATTCTTTCAAGCCTTAAACAAGCTGTTACCTTATCTGCAAAGTGTTTTATGATAAAAGCCACATTCGATAAACGTGGCTTTTCAAACAATGCCGATTTCTTAAGGTGAGTATTGTACAGTTTCTGAGCCCACGTGTTATCTGTGCCTTTGGGCATCTGCAAAAGAAAACAAATCTAAAATGATCCATTTATTATAAAAACTGGAATAGAACAAGGTTCTGCAAGTTGTAATGTATAGGATTCTGGAATGAGAAAGAATGGAATGGAAAAAGAAAATAATGATTAAAAAATACATTTTGTTAAAGAATAGCAACTCTATTAAAATAAATTGTTTAAGAAATAAAAGTAACATTAGAAAAAACACTAAAAATGAAGTGTGATTTACCATCAACATAAATTATTTGCTATTCTTTGATTTAGGCTTTAGAACTGAGTAAGAAGTATTTTTTTCTGATTTGTATTGGCTTCTTACTTAACAGACTGCATACATGATACAACTACACACAGCTGGAGAAGTACATTTCTTTTACTTCTCTTGATTCCATATTCTCTCCTTTCTCCAGACCATTCCTTTTAATTCCTTCATCTGGCAAGCAAAGTACTTGCTTTAAGGATCTCAGATATTATGCTTACATTATTAGCTTTGTTACCAAGTAAGTATAAAATATTTCTTTTCTTTTACAAAAAAAGCGAGCCTGTTTTTAAAGGACATATTAAGCAGAAAACTGTTCCTGGATGTACTCTGTAATTCCTGTATTCCAGCTGAATAATACAATATAATTTAATATTATACCATTACTGTTCATACAATTACAGTTTAAAAAGCTTAGTTAAATCCCTCATGTACCTTTATATGAATGTATATCAGGAGAGGGACTTTGCAGGGAAACTCTGGCGCCAATAATACATTACATGACTTATTGCCAGTACCTGCAATTTTTCTTGAAGTTACTACCTCCTAATAAATGCACATTGGTCATATGGTCAATGCTGTGGAAACTTTAATGCTGGTGATATCATCCTTTCCGCTCTCTAATTGGATCTAAAGCAGCAAGTCAAAGATATGGAAAAGATATGGGACACAGCTATAGCATAATATGTATAGAGCAAGGCTCCTTTTGCACACCCCTCAACAAAACATCCACCTAGATAGTTACACATTCTCTGTATACCCTTTAGTCTAGCCCTACCTTGCATTCTTCATCAAGCAGGTCCAGAATACCCATTTTTGATTCAATCAAGTTGATACAGGGTTGGTTGTCATAGAAATCAATTAAAGTCCAGGGAATTTGCTCTTTCATATATTCTTCCTGTTCCAGCTTAAACACATGCTATAAAGAAAAAAGAAGAACATATTCATCCATTTCATATAAAAAAGCTATTATTCAATAAACACTTGTAGGTCTTTTTCAGTTATAATGTAAATTAAATCATGTAAATCTGCAAGTGAGATCTAACAAGACTGATGAAAGACTATTTTACTTAAAGAAAACAAAAGCTCTTAAGAAGAAGTTGTCTTTGTGGCATCAAAATGTCACAAAAATGAACCCCACTTGGCCAGTGTCTTCTCATAGTTTTGGTATGCTGCACAGACACTTTAAGAAAAAGACTAAAGGTGGACTCCATAAGAAAGATCAGCCATGTGTGCTTAAGTGATACACCACATATAAATTTATTTGTAGGAGTCAGTTCAAGTAGGACCTTAAAGGGACATTATGATAAAAATAGGGCAAAATCTTCAAAAAGTTGAAACCAAAAGTAATGGACGCATTGCAGCACATGAGCTACAATAAATTTTGTATTGAATACAAACACTTTTTTTTTTACTTAATAGGTATTAGGGTAATGTCAATAATGCACTTTAGCACTTGAGGTTTCCACAGTAGCAAAACACCTCCTTTGTTGGAAAGTGCAATTAGTACAGCATAATTATAGGTGGACACAACAAAGAGGAAGGAAAAATTGAAAAACTAAAACAAAAAAAACAACAACACACACTTACCAAATTAAATTGTTGCTGAAGTTTTTCATTGGCGTAGTTGATACAAAACTGCTCAAAGCTATTGATCTCAAATGTTTCAAACCTAAAATAAGATGATTGGTTTTATGGTGAATGACCTGTCTAGATAAACACTGTGGAATTTTAGAAATAGTGTACTGGAACACAACCTAGAAAATAATTCTATGGCTCTAAAAGAAACATCAGGTCAGCAATAGATAGCCTACTTATTATTGAAAGATGAAACCTGCAACCAAAGAAACTTCCTACATTGTAGGTATTTAAATTTAAGACAATGCAGGACAACATGACCAGTGTTGCATCAGTTTTGCAGTAGGAAATATGTTTCATAGTAAATATTCACTTAGACTTTCAGGAGAAAAGTTATTAAAAAATGTTATCTTATTCTGCATCCCATCTTAATGAGATTCTGCAGTTGTGCACTACAAAGATTTAAGAATTTACTGGGAAGTTTTTTTGTTTTGTTTTTTAGGAAAAACCCCTACACAAGACATTTTAAGATGGATAATGAAACCAATATGTACCCATAAATATCAAGGACTCCAATAAATGAATTCTGCTTGGCAGATGAGAGAAGAGCTTGGTTGACATGACAGACAATCCAGTTAAATAAATAGGCATAGATATGCTTAGACAGAGCATCCCTAGCATTAGTGGCTTGCAATCTGGAGATTGGCTTGATATAGGTCTCAGCAGCAGTAACAAGTTTCCTGTGACATAGCCAATGAGACATCTCTTCATACTCCACTCCCATGAGGTCACAGAATATATTTAGTGGGTTGTGTTTTGGCTGTAATAAAAAAAAAACTTAAGTTAATCCAAATGAAGGAGAAAAATTTAAGTATGCTTTTGGGAACCAAGTGCTTGTCAGCTCACAGCAGGTAAGTAAACATAAGGGACTGAAAGACTGTGTAAAAATATAGACATTCACAGTATATTTAATGTGATGTCAATCTTAGGTACTATGTAGAATTGGTTAACAATAATACAAACATTGCAACTGTTGCAGTACTTTGACCTAATGACCAATGCATTACCAGAACCTCATAATGAGGCATAAAGCATAGAGTTATATACCATAGCCGCTGATATATATTATAGAGTGGACTTACATTAATAGCTACACTGCCATAATTTATGTCACATTCAAAGCAGAAGAACCCATGTGACATTTTCATATATAAATGTAAAAGTCAATCCACATTAGAAAAAAGCAAAGGTCTATTTAGGGTACATTATGTAGAGATTGAAAAGAAACCCATGTAAAGAAATATGAGGACTTTGCATTTAATGGGGCAATAAACAAAGTAGGTGCAAGTTCCTAAATTTGTCATTGGATCAAACTGTGCAGTTACTTTTTGCCAATTCCTATACAACCCCCATGTGCTCTAAACTTACTGGGATTAAGCAGCTATCGGCATCACGAGATTTGATTTCCACGTTACCCAGGTGAAGTATAGCAGCTAAAATACGAAATATTCCCATCTGATATGACTCACCAATTCCTAAAAAGCAAAAAAGTGAGTGAAAAACTTTGCAGTTCACTTGGCAACATGGCACTGAGATTGCTCACCTAAAGGTGAATGCCCCACTATGCATTTTATTGCACAAGGGTTGCAGCAAAAATGAACAAATCTGGCAACAGCCTCATTGAGCCTTTTATGACTGACCTGAACACCAACAATTGTGTTCACTTCTGTCACCGGGTAGCTGACCATAAGTAAGAGCCGGCGAACCTATATTCTTGCAGTAAAATGCCTGGTGAAAAAAGTGGATAATGGCGATGGTGGTAGCCAAGGTAAGTTTATGGGGGCTTATGGAGGCAGTTTGCAGGTAATTTATTGCGTTTTGCAGCACATGGCAAACAGTGAGCAGCAACACTCATTAAGGAATTTGTGCTAAAATGTGATCTTCAATACCTTGTAGATTTTCATTTTTTTTTTAAATAAATAATATTTCTCCTTTTCTATTAGTTTTGAATCATCAATATTTTTGTATAAAATCGCTTTAATTTACATTTGATGTACTCTACATGCTAAGGTTGATTAACCTAGCAACAAAGCAGTGACTGAAAAAGTAAAAGAAAAACAATTTGAAATGTAAGCCTTAGATGAGTGAGATTTTTGGTTGTCTAGGTCAGTAAGTCTGAAGTTAAAGCAAAGCAAA
Organism: Pipa parva; assembly: GCA_019650415.1. Lineage (NCBI taxonomy): Eukaryota > Metazoa > Chordata > Amphibia > Anura > Pipidae > Pipa > Pipa parva. The sequence goes on from WMED01002624.1 coordinate 6,296, forward strand.
GCAAATTATTAAAATGTAAAAACCTAAAAAGACCAAATTAAACTACTATTTTAGTACTGTATACAGCTTTTACATAAACAAATTTCTCTAATTTAAAGTTGTTCTATAAGAAATGCATTTAGTGTAACCCTTACAATGGAATAAAAATCCAAACCCACAAATACTTCATAATACATTCAAGATTACAGACTCATTTGGCATTTTCAGCATTTACCCTCATAACATACCAAATACAATCATTAAAGATTTAATCCAAAAGGTTAAATTAATAAGGGATCTGGACAGCCAGCAAAATAGAAAAATTGCAATACATCATTGGTTATATAAGTAGAGGTTTGCAAATTGCTTTCTCTTTTCCATAAATCACGGTTTAAACAATAACTTTCACTGAGACGCTGAATTTTTGTTTACTGTTAATGAGTAGTATCACAGGGAAACAAGTGTTTCTCAAAGTAATCATCACTTACACAGCAGCAATCAATGCAATATGCTACAGAAGCGCATTCTCGGATTGCTATGGAAACAGTGTAGTTGGTGTAATGAAATAGGAATGCTGTGTTATAGCCTCAATCAGCAATCTATCACAAAATATAAATACATCAGTAACCAACTTCTTATTATGCTCTTTAAATTTGCAATGAGTTAATTAATATCAATGTTATACACAGTAGTGCAATGGACACCATTGTTAGAAACAGTAAAATACCCAGGTAAAGTCTATAAAGCATATAAAACTGTAAACATTTTAAAAGCTGTGCTACATTAGGAGGCTGCTGAGTGGTGTTTTTGCCACTGACATCTCCCCAATTAACTAGTTAATTATAAATGTGTATCAGTGAACCACTAGTGGGTTCTTACACTGGTGCTTTACTGCTCAGAGATGACTAGCAGTTTTAAGTGGTTCACTCACAATTACGTATTTCCTCATTAGAAAATCTTATACTAGATCATTAGTATTCTTAATAAAGAAATAATGTGTACACATTACCTAGTAAGGTGCATGCTTTCCTTGTGTTTCTCAATTCCTTCTCGTCATCAACTCCATCAATCACAGGGCTGCCTCCTTGCCTTGTATAGAGGAAATCATTAGCAGTGCCTAGGAGAAAGAAGACAGATTACTTGTGCTGTTTGCTTTGGTTTAAACAGGATGAAGAGAAAAGCCAATAAGTCTTCAGTATCTAGCAGGACTAATAGATGAACAATTATTTTCAATAGATCAATTTCTACTACAGTTGTAGGCCTTGAGATAAGCCACCAGGGAAGTTTATTGAAGCCCAGTACAAGAAGTACTAGGCCGGTGATGGCTAACCTTGAGTGCTGCGTGTCAGTATTCTGTTGCAGTTGTGACTTTATGATAGTAATATTGTCGCAGGTTTATAACAGGAAATTGTCGCAATTTTACAATGGGGGAAGTATCGCGGTCTTATGGGAAAAATAGTAACGGTTTTGTTATTTGGAAAACTTATTACAGTGGCGGATTTACAAAGAGAAATTTGTTGCGAGTTTGCTGTTGGGGAATTTGTCGCGGCTTTACTATAGGAAGAATTGTCATGATTCGGGATTTACAATGGGAAATTTTAGCAGTTTTACTATGGAGGGAATTGTCGCATTTTTGTTATGGAGGGAATTGTCACAGTCGCAGATTTACAGTGGGACTACATGAGAGTGCGACACAAATGCCGACCATGACACGTGTCAGCAAAAAAGTCTCAGCGTGTCACCTCTGACACGCATGTCATTGGTTAGCCATTACTGTACTAGGCTGTGGTCTGATCAGTGGTTAACTCGAAGCAAGAAGTCCTTCTCACTCAAACACCCATGTGCCCAATTACCACTATATTCTTAATCCCACTTTTTTTGTATTTCAATGGTAAATACAATTAATATCTAGAACAAAAAAAAAAGCATTAATCACTTATTTTTAACGAAGGGGCAATAGTTTGCTACTGTGAAATCAGTAAGACTAACACAATAACAAGTCAGAATACAAACAAAAAATGGGAAGCCCAAAAGAAATAATACCAAAAAAAGTTCTTGTAATATATATAAAACAGTCCAAAAACGTGATCGCAGCTTCTTTGTGAATTGAAGTGTGCTTTAAACAACTTCTTGTGGAAAAGTGTGCAAAACTTGGAACTGGAAAAAGAAGCGCAAGAAAACAGGCACTAAGTGTCTTATCAACAATAAATGTGTAAAATTGGTGCTACTACTCCCAATATAAGTGAAGCACCGATCACAGGATCAGCTTTAACTATATGCCAATACTTAGTGATAGTCTTAGATATGATTCCGAAGTTGCTATTATAACGGGAGATAAAAGACAGATCATATGTCTAACTGGGTGTTTGGAACGCACTTCCGCATTCCACGGTTACGGAAGTGACGAATTTGACGTCACTTCCGGGTCACGACGCGGTAACTCGGCTTTTAAAAGCCGGCTGCTTCAAACATTAAGTCATTACTGACCCACAAACTCTCCCGAAGAAGCTAGTTTGCGAAACGCATTGAGAGGGGTACTGTGACCTGCTGGGCATATCTGGATTGTTCCTATCAACATCCTTTAAATACTGGACTTTATTTTAAAGTTTTTTTCCTGCTAATTGGATTACCACAGACAGTATATCGATGAGCTTGCACAAAGTGTGTTTGTGAGTATCATTTATTTTTTAATGAGTTGTTCATACAATAAACGGAATTATACTATGGAAGAATCTTTTCGTTTTTACCTATAAGCCCATGGTTTGTGATACCAGCGGTTGCTTTGTGGAAGGAAGCTTTGTTCTCTGTGAATAGTGCCTGTGATATCTGATGAGGAATTCCAGGATATATTTTAAAGGCGAATTGTGCATTTTGATCTGGTGAGCAGATTATTGTGCTTCACGAGTGGTGGTGTTTATTAATATTTTCACTCACTTATATTGGGAGTAGTAGCACCAATTTTACACATTTATTGTAGATAAGGCACTTAGTGCCTGTTTTCTTGCGCTTCTTTCTCCAGTTCCAAGTTTTGCACAATAACAAGTCAGGTGACCTAAAGTAAACAATCAGAATCCTGCTTTCATTTGTATAGTTTGGATGCTTTTTATTTTAAAGGAATTCCACTGAAATACTCCGTGTGTTTGAAAGCTGATGAACTTAAATGTTTTGCTAATATAATGATAGTTAATGTAACTTTAACTATAATTTCCACCTGCATTTTTAATGTCATGGTATGCTTGTACTAAAAATACTTGTAATTAGTACAGTAATTGTATATTCTTATAAGGGAAATGTAAATCTGCCACCCCAAGCTGTATTTGAGCTCTCAGTAGCCCATGAAGCTTCTGCTTGTCAGTGGATTCTGGGAACTGTAGTTTAAATTCAAAGATTTTTTTCATAAATACCCAGTCTAAGCATCTTGAATTCTGGTAAAGAGGCAGATGCGCACAGCTGATAAAATATGTGATAATTCCTCTCTTCTTCAGCCTATAAAATCAAGAAAAACAGAATTACAAGACAATATGCTTGACTGCATATGGGACCTAATGCACAAAAGAAACAAGACATTTTGCATTGAGTATTAGACAGCAGCAATGTAAGTAAAAAGAAAATAAGCAAAGTCAGCATTTGCTTTCAACTTAGGAAACCATCAGTTTTGCAGAAATAAAGCAGTTTTTTTAATCTAAATGGCTCTCCACATTCTTAATTTCAGGATGGTTTCCAAATACCAAAAAATGTACACTCTACTGGGCAGAAATTTCTTTATTACAAAGTTAAAAGACACATTACATTGACCAGTTATGGATTCTGACTTCCTGCCCTTTAAACACTCTTACAATTCCCTAAGCAAGCTGGCAGACACGGGTTATATACAGAATCTCATTCAGGTGGATAAATGTAGGCACACAACTAAATAACTGACATTCATACTCAGTCAATTGCACTCTATAGTAAATATTGAAATTTAGCAGCAGTATATCTAGATTATACAGTATATTACATTCAATCCATCACCTCTCTACTTGTAGCAGTCACACATCCCCTATACCCCCATTAACTACCTCTCTGTTTGTTCTAGAGAGAGGGCCCCTCTTCCCATATGCATAAATTTGATGAGTGTATTTTAAGCCTCTACTCGTATTCATGGTATGTGGATAATACTGTGGAATGGCACTGAAAATATATTGCTTGATAAATTAAGCTTAGAGTAAGATACTTGCATTTGCACTTACTGGATGTGACATGGGAGGTTTGTGACAACAACATTCTAACTACGATGTACCACAAACCAACAGATTGCAATAACTATTACAGGTTAGTCGTTATCACCCTGAAGACCATAAAGCTGGGGACACACTGGTGTATGGTGCTTATCACTTAAACACACCATGACTTAAAAAACATTGAAGGTAATGACTGTTACGGGTACAATGTCACACTAGCATTTCTTAGAAAGGAACATGCGCAAAAACTTTTCATGTCATATTTTTTTCAAGCATATGGAGCACAACGTGAACAGGATTAGTAGCAATAGGAATTGAACAATAGACGTCACACATAGAAGAAAGGCAACGTGTAAGTGCTGTTATTTATATGTAAAACGTGTCCTGAAAATACACCAGTGAAATGCTACTGCGTATATTTGCAGCATGTTTTTATTTTTTTAAAATGACGCACACCCATATGCCAGTGTGACCCTGGCCTGAACATTCACTCCCTAGAAACCAATTTCTCCGCACACATTACTTTTTAGGAAAAAGTGAAAAATATTATTAAGCAAACCAAATGAATGATTAGAAAATATTTTGCTCAGGACTAAGATACTCTGTGTTGGCATTCGCATTGCATTGGTTAGGAATGACATACATTTTATTCCTGTGGCTCCCTTTTCAACAAAAGGAATATTACAAGAAAATAACAGGATAGCGGACACATTATGTTGCAGTATTGGATTACGCTTGAACACTTCTAAATGCTGTAAAATTAGGCAGGTTATTTAAACTTTACTTTTTGTATGTTACGTATACGAGTTGTCAGAATTGCACTGGGATCATTTTAACTGCATTTGTATAACATCTTAGTGCCCTTGTGATTTAGCTTACATAGGCCAAACATCTAAGCCTGTAAAATCAGAATAAATTAGCATCATTTTTTTTACAAATTTTGACCAAGTATGTGCCATTTGCTGAAATCTCTCAAAATGACCAGCCTAAGGACAAACGGACTAATTCTGGAGATGGTAGTTAGACGTTTTGTTGAACTTGCATAAACACAGAACATGTTAATCCCAGAAAAAGCTAAATTACTGAATGTATGGGTTACCACACTGTGGCAAACCCTATCCGTGATTCTGCATAACCTCGATTGTATTTTGAGGCAAAAAGTGTACAGATGCATTTCTAGCAAACGCAGCATTTACACTAAAGTAAATAAATGCAGCTGTCAGACCGAAAAAGGCTTGCAGAAAAGCAAGTTCTTACGCCAAAGAACTGTGCAATTTGCTGCATACCATACCTGAAACACCACCCTTGATTTTTCCAGTAAATATGTTCTCATGTGGGCTCCAAGAATTCTGTATCGTTTATCAAACCCAATCTCAATGTATTTCCCAAAGCGACTGCTGTTATCATTTCTTGTGGTTTTTGCATTGCCTATTGACTGGAAAGACAAAAAATGAAGCTTTAAGTTAATTTAAGCAAAACAAGAAGCAAGAATGAGACTGTATTTTACTGTATTACTGCAAAAGATTTCTTAAGGGGTAACTGGCTAACCACAAACAAACATCAATATCTATTTTGAACAAATGAAATATGCAGCTTTCTGTGCTGTCAAATCTTGACATAATATGGCTTGACATGGTAAGGATCAGATGGATTAGTAATTTTAGGCTCAAACCATGCATTCACATGGACAAGATACCTTTGGATTGACAGCTCTAAAATCTGTGGGCAGCCACGGCAAAACAAGTTTCAAAGAGCTATAGGTCTGTTTACCTTATCTTTAATCGTAAGCATGCACCTTATTCCCTTCAACACACTACCCTTACTGTAACTGATCCTGCCTTAAGATCTACCAAAACTGTAATAATGTTTTTCCACATCTTAATCATTTATTATTTTGTGATAAGACACTTGGGTGTCTCCTGTGCACTTTTTCTTTTTTCCAGGTAGTAATAATGTATACACTGGAATGCATAATTTATTCTACTGCAACTCCAGATTCTCTTAGAATCCCTTCCAACCAAAGGCACCTGAGAAACCCAATCAATTTAAATGTTGTAATTAAATCATATACAAAGATATTATTGAAAAATCAGGATTTCAGCAGTGTATATCTACTCATTTTTATCACTGATCCACAATAGACTCTTTGGAAAAGCTATTTAAGATAGCGTTATCAACAGCTAATGCTATCATGGAGCTCAGCAATTAAATTGAGTGTCACATAGTCTAGCTCTGCTCCCATCTTTTCAAGGGCTGCTTATTCAGGTTTCAGGAATATATCAATTTTAATATGAATTTCCAGATGTTTCTACCATATATATGGTAATGTCTATGATAACGGAAAAGAAGGCAAACAATGGACAATGTCGTTTTTCAATGCAGTTAAGTAGTTGTGTCTAGTTTTCATGAAAATAGAGCCCCTGGTCTGTACCAGATCAAGACCAGGAACCAGTGGTAGGTTTAAGTGGGAAAAAAGAGTACCTATCAAAATTACATTTTTTGCAAATACAGTGTTGAAATAACTGCCACACTAACACAATGGTATTTTTTTCTTTTTTCTAGTGTTAATGGTCCTTAGAATAAAGAAGAAATGTTGTCCATTTGATCATAGCCCTTAGGTGAATGATTTAAATTTGACAGACTAATAATGACAGACAACTTTATTGATTCCTTTCTCAGATTTAGCGGAAAAGCATCTCAGCTATTTCACCTCTGAATGACTGACCCCTAGAGTAATTACCTTAAAATTCCATTTGTCCAATCAAGGAGAACAAGTTTTATTCTTTGAAGTTCTAACTATGGATTTACCACATACAGACACAGGGATCATCAAGCCCTAAACGACTACAATTATTTGCCTTTTATTAAAAATAAATATTTCCCTATTTAAACTTTTTTAACAGTTGCGCTTGCTGAAAATGTTACTTTACCCTCTGCAAATCACCATAGTGCAAAGTGCATCTGCCAGTCACAGTGTTCCCATCATACTCCTTGAGAGCACTGTATGACTATTCATAAGTCAGCTGACTTTTCCGGCAAGTTCTGACCAGCCAGCACAAGGTCACTTTTCAGCAAGTAATGCATTTTCTTAAAGCACATGCAAACATTCTTACCGGTATTTTTTTTTAATAAAATATGTATTTAATTAAAGTTGTTTGGGGATGATCGTTGATACTGTGCTAATGCATTAGACTAACTGGTGTCCTAAATGCCAGGCAGCTTTTGACGATTTAAATGAGATAGGAAGCACATTAATAATGCCTATCCAGCTTTTTATCTATCTAAAACCAAGGACTAACCAGATGCTACTGGCCTCATCTCTTCCACTGCAGATCTTGAATGTGCATGTGTGAGTTGCACAAATAGGTCAAGAAGCAGCTTTTACATGGCCAATAATGCATAGCCCCCAAGTGTTCCCGATTCTGTGGGTCAGTCTCATTTTTTTTGTTCTTGTCCTGCAGTCTCTGGACCCTGTTCCCAAGTCCTGATCCCCCTGACCTCCCTGTTACCTATACCTGATGACATCACCAGCACACAGCCAAACAGGGTGAAATGGGTAGCACATGGGTGATGTCACTGTCGGGGAGGAGCAGCACTGCCTCCATCCCAGGCAGCTTGAGAAGTATGATTAATGAGTGTGCCCAGAATAAAGGTAAACTAAACTTAAAATGTAAATTACTTAATAAGTTACTGTTAGTTACTTTTTCAAACCTATTGGGGCATACATATCATGAAGGATGGATAGGAAGCTTCTACAGGACCTGTGGGGGGAAAGAGCCCAGAACTGCCCATCAACTGCTGAAAACAAGAAATTTCCTGCAAAATGAAGGCATTGGTAATTTTGCCCTGGTGTACCTGTGCCACCAGAAGCACTGTTTAGGCAGTGTGTTGAGACAGTAAGCCCAGCCACCTATCTCTCCTGCCAGCCCAATAAACAGTAGGGGGTAGGAGTGGATTTGCAATATGCATACCAGGCATTTCACAATCAGTATTTTTGTTTAAAAAAAAAAACAAAAACTTTTTTTTTTTCATTTTGTATTTAATAAGGTTTTCTTTATAGTCACAGCTTTAATGTGGATGATTTCTTTTATTATGCAAGGACGGATTATGGAATTTTATGAGCTATGGTGGTGCCGCAGTTTGTTTTGTGCCAGTTGCAGGTTGGCAACTGCTGGCATAGGTTTGGTTTACATATAAGGACATTTTATAAATTGAATAAAGCTGTGGCCAATTTTCAACCAGTATGTAAGTCTGCATGTTCATGGGGGGGCCACAGTTTTTGCTGTTATAACTGGTCTGTTTTTTATGGTGGCAATGTGTTACAAAGTAAGAAAAAAATGTACAAAATGATAAGACTGAGGGTGTCTCAAAACAATATGGTAATATTTCATGGTAATGATGCGCCACACTCATTACAATGCTGACAATTTGAAGCTTCTAGATGTGGGAGTAAAAGTAAACATGTTGTATACATTATGGGTATTGCAGCAGCAATGCTAAAGTGACATAATTAAACTCAGTATTATCATACTTCCTTTTACTTGCCTTTGCAAGTTCCTTGTCTGTGTAACTGGCTAGATATTGCATTCCTTTAAACACGCTTTTCTACCATATGTGTACAAATGATATTGTCTTACATGTGCTCCTGGCATTTGTTGGAATTTTTAAAATACCTCACACGCTTCAATCCATTTTAAAAATATGTACAATATACCAGATTTGTACATAGGTTATGATTGATGTGTATAAATGTTTTAACTACCAACACAATGAATCTCTGTGGTTTAATAAATCCCACACCAGACCTGTTATACCAGACTTGCATTTCTGTGATAGTAAGCACTATTGTTAAAAAACAGAAACTATAAATAAACCACTACATTAAGTCATTTTTCTAATGCAAACAATCATATACACAGTTGGAATGGCCCACTAGAAGCTCAAAGGATCCTCAGCAACGCATCCAGCAGAGGTGGATCCAAGCTGTTATGTGGATAAAACCATAAGAACCTTGGGCACTAGAATCCTTGAACATAAAACATACATTTTAAATAAGCATTTCAAAAGTGCAGTTGTTAAATACTGCAGCCCAATTATTCTCATCAAAGGAATAATAAAAGCATCAAAGTTTGGGGTTTATAACATGTCCCTCAACAGATGAAAGGAGGAAATTGGGACAGAAAGGTTTTACAAAGGGAGACTAGATGGATGGATCTTTTAGAGACCCTAAGACTGAACGCCTGAACCTATCATTATTCTACAAGACAGGACAATGCAGCTACATACACATTTTATTCTACAGTTCCTGAAAGTAATAAATGGCAGACAGCAATGAAAAATCTTAAAGAGCTGCAGATTAGATCCTGATTCTTTTGGAATTTCTACTCATTGATGAGGATTGTGTATGAAAACAGAGGTACTGTAACCGCATATTCAAACCCCCTTCAGACTGTTTCCCAGGAATTCAAATTGTTGGAAAAAATATTATAGACCTCTATAAAACACACCACTTGTATCTACTACTTGTATTACCCCAGTACATTTCAATGGTCTGCTTGTGGAATGGAAAATCCCAAAATTCTAATCAAAGCAAAACCTAATGATATAAGTATACTGACAGTAGCCACAGCTACAATTCTATAATTATGTCAATCAACTAGGAACCATTTCTTCTGTTCAACAATAAAATCACTATATAAAGGAGAGAATCACGTGGGAATTTTCAAGCAAGCCCCCTGGAACGATTAGTTACATTCTATAGTTATCCTTAACAATTTGCACTAATGGCCTACAGCCAGCTATGCAGATATGGGAGTTCAGGCTTTGATATTAAAATATTACTCTGCATCATGTATAAGACTATTCAGTATTTAATACTGTAGACAGAATAAAAGGAGTATGCTATATTTGCACTGCCTTTCTAAAGGTGAATTAATTACACTTTCTTGGCCCCAGGCAAAATGATACTTTATTTAAAATGAAAGTTCAGGTTTATTTTCAGCTAAATTATATCCCATATTTGTTGTTTATTTTACAAGTTTTACCTACTGAATTCCCTGGCTGCTCCCTTGGATCAGTGACACAAACAGGATTAATAGATGTCCTTCTGCAATTGTTACAATTAGCAAATTTACTATTTTTCCAGACAGGCCTAGAATTTGCTAGAAATCTGAGCATCTGGCATTTATTTCACAGATCAGTTTCCAACAACATTTAAATGTTCCTACAACCCTGCCCTGGGTGAAGGATTCTCCAGGAGCAGATGATAGCAGCATAGCAACAATTCAGGGGGCAACAGCAAGAAAACAGAAAGAAAAAAAATATAACAATTCTATAACAGTAAATTATGGTAGAATGTGGGTGTTTTAAGAATATTCTCCAGGCAGGAGAAAAGATTTTCTCTAATCTCAACAGGCAGCCATGTACAACACAAATGTAAATGTAGATGTGACCCCAGAATGTGCCATAGCACATGTTACACATACAAAGGGGTGTCATAATTTGCATTTGAGATGAAATCCTGGGTTCTATGTGTCCTGGCAAATGTACTGACCTTATGGTAACTCTGTAAATGTTTTTCTTTTTTTTTTAATGCAGATCTCCTTTAGTTGTAACTCACCTGTATGAAGTTGTAACTCGCCAGCCTCCCAACAGCAGGCATCCCCATCTCTAACTGGTCACTCTATCCATCAGACCTAATTATGAAGGCAACTGGCAGGAAACCTTCCACACCTATATATGTAACATTTTTATGGATTCCATTTGTTTTAACCAACTTAAGGAAAGTCTCTTTATTTCTTGTTTTGACAGACTACTCATAAATACATGGACTTCTGGCAACCCTGATGCAAACCACTCAGTTACCATATATACTCATGTACAAGTCGAGAAATTTAGGTAAAAAAAAAATCATGTAAAATCGTATACTCGACTTATACACGAATTACGGTAGTTTTGAGAGCAGGGGACGTGACCTGAAAGCAGGAGTGAGACGCACCGGGCAGCAATGTTTAGAAGCAGGGGACCCATACCGACTCTCTCTGGATGGCAGCGCCGCAGTCAGAGGATCAGTCCCCACACACACACACACGCACAGGGGAAAGCAGACTGATCGGAGGAAAGAGAGAGGGGGAGAGTGGCGGGGCACACAGACAGCCACTGTTAAAGCCGGGCCGCACCAAAACCAGGCCACATTCTGAGGACCCCACACTGACTGGCCTCCCTCCAGATCACCGGATCCACACAGAAACAGGAGCAGCAAAATTCACACAGGGACGCAGGAGGATCACACAAGCGCTGGCAGGGAGAGAGAGGCCAAAGCAGGCAACAGACTGGAAAGGCACAGCTGCAGGTGAGTAAAACATAAGGAAACACATAAGCAGACACCCACTACACCGGCCAGACAGAAGACAGATCAGGCAGGAAAGAAACAAACTCGACTTATCCATGGGACATAGCAAATTTCATAAATATTGGCCCAAAATCTGCCCTCGACTTATACACGAGATTGACTTATACTCGAGTATATACGGTAAATTGCTCAATGCTCATTAGACAATCAGTTCTATTGGTCAATATACATCTGACTGACAGGCTCCCCTTAAAATGCCTGAAGTGTTGGTCCTACAAAAGAAGAATCCATAGTTAGAATAAAGTGCTTCCTTACCTCCATAATGGGATTGGAGGCCAACACCTTTTCTTCAACATTCGTTTCACTGGCAGAACCGCTGACTGTTGCAAAATATCTCATTGCGTATTTGGCAGAGACAGTCTTCCCAGCTCCAGATTCCCCACTCACTATAATTGACTGATTCCTCTCATCCCTGAAATACATTGTTAATTTTTTCAATTAATTTGTATTGTAGAAAAAAACAGCAATTCTTAGAAGCACTACTCTTAGCTTCCTTGCCAAAGTGCTCCCATTGAACAGGATCAAATGGGACAATGTAAATATTTGCAGTGTGGGTTTTCCAGGTGAATTTCTCAGAGATTGCATTCTTTGAACATACTTTTGGAGGTGCCTAAAAAACATACTTCCAACCAACTTGGATAACTCCAGATTGTCTGGCAGTGACATTGCCTGCTGCAAGCCAATATGTGGTACAGTGCAGCTTTCTAAGGTAAGAATTTACAATCTGTCTTCATTTTATTATGTTTTATGGTTATTGAATTTTTTTTTTTTTGTGGAAAACCTCTTTTGTTTACATTCCTGTGATCAGTTAACCAAACAACCAGGCAATGATTATGAACAAACTAGAAGACAAAGAGTTTGCATAGTCTGATAAAGAGCCTGAAACGTACAATAAAGTAAGACTTTACATACATCAAGCTTTTTGGAAAAAGAGATTAACAAGATAAATCATTTTTTAAAAAATAGTCACAAAAAAATGAAAAAGACTATCTCAAATTGGTCTCAAAACACGACTGTCTACAACATGGAAAAATATCTGTTATTATGAAAATCTACCTTAAGTGGTCTGTATTATGAGTACCCACTAAAAAGTTTTAAGTAAATGAAGGACCCAATGGATTTGCTTGTAATGTGACAAAACTGTGTATGGAAGATTTTCAGAGGGAAGGAGTTTCACATAGTGTTAGGATTCTGGCATTGAAAGGGGTTAAAAGTTTTAGGTTCCCTCTGACCAATCAGATGACCCCACAGGGTTTTTAACTGGTCCACTCCCCCAAACCTTTGCCACAGTATTTTGGTTAGGTACTAACAAGGTGATCCTGGTTCGTTTGTTAATATTCAGTGTATGTTTAAGCCTTTGTATTCTGGTTAGGTTATTTTCTAGTCTGGGTGTCGGCAAGTTTGTTTAGTTAAACCTTCTGGCGTTTTGTCCGGTGCCTTTCCCCTGCTCAGTGGATTGGAATTGGGTGTGTTTGTTTGGTGCTTCCCACTGGCTGTTTCCACTTTCCCTTCAGCGTCCTTCTTCGCCATTCAAGGTTTCTCTGCGGGTGAGTCCCAACTGTTTTGTTATTCCCTTTCTTTGTTGTGCTTGATTTTAAAGGGGAATTTGCTATGTGATTTTAAAGGGGAATTTGCTAAGTTATGTTAAAGGGAAATTTGCTAAGTTATGTTAAAGGGGAATTTGCCAAGTCTTGTTTATCCTGTATTAGCAGTGATCCGTTGGTAAGGTTAATTGGGAGGGAATCGGGTGAAGAAGCTAATTAAGTCCTGCACATCTTGCTTAGGGGATAGTGAAGTACCCCTGAATTCTCCTGTCCCAACAGAACCCTTGCCCTTCAGAACTCAGTCCCCATTGATGTTATTTTAACCCCTGCCCTGTTAAAAGTTATTTACTGGTTAAAGACATAACTTGCTTTTGCCAGTATCCAGCCACTGGGGTCCAGACCTCTAATCTCTTATAGTTAGTCTGACACATAGATTCTGACTACATTTATAGACTCAGCACAATAGGTACACCAAGTCTCTATAGAGTTACAGGGATGGTAAGAATGATCTATACATTCTACTTGAACTTTACAGTTTGGTGTTTATTTACAGTTTGTCACAAATGATTTCTACAAATTCATGAATAGCAAGATCAATAAAGGTTGCACTGTGGAAGTACTTTAGGCATTATCCTTTGTCAGTGTGAAATGATGACAACCAGGAAACTTGTCAGAGCACCTACTCAATGACATTTAAAGGTTTAATTTTCTCATGATTTCTTGAGTTTGGGAAATTTCTACTAAGCTTTATGTCAGTACACAGAATTCAGAGGCACAGGCAGAGTGCACGGTAGGAAGTAACGGCTTGTAAAGCCAATACAAACTAAATATGTACATCTGACATGTGCATGTGTCCTGGGTCTCATAGGAACACAGTAACAGTAACACTAATGATTGTAATTTAGATTTAGCAGTATTCTGTTAAATGGAATTGGGTAGGTGACCAAGGTTCCTTCACTTCAATTCAAAACACGCCTATGCTGCTTCTCAACTGCAAATCTCTAGACCTCCAGGCAGTCAGAAAGTTTCGAAGAATTCTGGGAGATAACGTTCTGCAACAGCCAGACTGTCAGATGTTTTCATTTACTGCAGTAAGACTCTACTGTTCTTAGACAAGAGCAAATGTAGCCAATAGGAATACAACGCTTATGTGTGTTTTTCACTCTTTTTGAATGACAACAGTTCCATTTTGACATTTCCAGAAATAAACTTGTACTCATTTTGTGTCAATAGCATGTTACTTTACAGGTTACTTTACTAACACCAATGTGAAACTCTATAATGTAACATAAAAAAAAAACACAAGTCAAAAAAGTAAATGCATTCGCTTGGGTAAAAGACAGACCCTACAAACCTGGCCATTTGTTTATATGCTTCTTCTGCCACTGCAAAAATATGGGGATCCATGTCCCCCATATTCTGCCCACTGTAGGCATTAATGATATCGGCTCCATAGATGGGTAACTGTTCGTAAGGGTTTATAGCTACCAGTACAATTCCTGAAAAGGTAAAAAATGTAATTAGTTATCGTTTCTATGACTGCACCAGCACCACTTTACAGGGCTTTAAGATGAGCAGGACACATTAGTTAAAATGTTAATTCTGAGAAAAGATTTTCAGTCACACGAAAAAAAACAACAGTAGAATTTGTGATTGTTCTGGAAATGAACTAGGATTATTTACAAATGTTAGAATTATAAAAAAAAAAGTTGTAAAGTCAGTAACAATCAGAAATAAATTAAAACTATCTTTCTATTACATTTATACACATACAAACTCTAATCCAGGATTAAGATCAATTATTTACAATCAAATTGAACAACTATTAGCAAAAGTACTTTTGTGTGTCCTGTTCTTGAAATATCTGAGCAGCCTATGAGATCACACCTTATTCTGAAGATGCAAAAAGTGGGAGTCTGAAACCCAAAGTGGATCAACCTTAAACAAATCCAAACCCTATTTACCTACTCTGAACATGAAATACTGCTGTGCATTGTTCTGCAAATAATTTTGCTGGGTAAATCAATGGAAGTGGAACAAACTTGGTATTACTTACCACAATAAGTATAAATGAGCTTGGAGTCTATAAATCGGACTTTGAGATTGTGGAGAACCGCTGGTTCGTGAAGATAACTTAGTGCAGTGAGGTCATTTTCTCCTACAAGAATGTCTGGGTTTCTAAGAGGTGGAAGTTCTTTTTTCTTGGCATCCAGACGATATTCTAAATCCTTAAAATAAAAAAAAGGGGGGGGGGGGAAGAGAATAGAATTGTAAAATTAAATCTTTTTTTAACAAAATACCTTTTTACACAAAATACTATTGCAATATGAAGTGACTCAGTTTTTTGCAACAATAAAAGAAAACAATCCCTTTAGGTGGATTTTCTTCTGTAACTTTGCTTACTAGAAGGGCATATAAATGACTCTCTACACCTATGCTCACAGATGCTGTAATATGAATATATGAATTCCGTGTTAGATGCACATGATGTCACACAATGGGAAAAGTGTCCTTAACTGGCCCAGCCCAGGGTTGTCTCTTTGCACTGAAAGAGAGAGGTGGAGAAAGAGTAGAATGAATTTTGTTTGCTCATCTCAGAAGGGAGAGGCCTTAGCAAGCAAGGGTAGCAACATTGACCAGGAACTCAGCAAGGACAGTTTCTGGAGTGCATCTGTGAGACATTACAGTTCAATTAAATGTACCAGTGGATAAATAGGAGCTAGTGGAAGTACACTGGTGAGGCATCCAGCTAGTGGCAAATGAGATGTTTTTATGAAAGTGGCTTCACTTAAGATTCCCATACGGAGTGCACCCCACCACTCAACTGGTTGGTAAAACATAAAATTGTCTTTGCAGTCCAAGTATGTGCAATCACTGTGAACTGTGATCTTAAGGGAACAGTGGCTACTTTGTAAAAATCAGTTTTACTATTGCCTAAGGAGCAAAACTAAGGAGACAGTGCGGTTAACTCTATAGGAGACGATGAATATTTTTTTTGCAGATCAGTTACAAAGAAGCAAGCCTTAAGACCACAGTTCACTTTTCAGGAATGTGTATGTTTGCAAACTGTTCCACCATATAAAGTTACTGACATCCATTCATTATGCTTTGGCAAAGGTTAAGTACATTATTTACTTGCAAGAGGAAGCCAACTTAAGTGGCGTGATAATTTTTCATATTATTATAGTGGAACCAGTAAAATGCAGTACATTTACATATGTGGTTCTTATACTGCAGTAGTCCATTATTTAATAATGATATGGAAACTTCTAGTCATATTTCTAGGAAGCTGAAAACAACAGCAATCATATACTGATTAGGTACAACCTTAGTTTCTCCTCATGGTCAACTCTCAGGCCCTGTCAGATGTGATAAAACGGTGTTTCTACACATTTTACATTGTTACCACATAATCAAACACATTTATCAAACACACAGCTTGTAACCATTTTTATAACAAGAGCTTTCAGGCACAATTATATCCAAGTTACACCGCTAGCTAAATGGCAAATGTAGCACCAAATTTTGATAGCAGTCACCCAACCTGTACTTTCTGATAAATATCATAAAAACTCGTTTTACCATTCCTTGCAGTAACCCCAAAAATAATGAATACTTATTTACAAAAAAAAGCCTCTACAATGTATGGGTCAGAATGTTACAGAAAAGGTGATAATGCAAAAAACCACCACCTAAACCAAAGAATGAAATGCTATTTAAAAGGGTTACTGTTCCAAGACCAACAAATATTTTCAGCTAGATAAGGTTCCCTTAAATTTCTATTGTGCCTCACCTCACAGTTTGAGAATCCCTGGTTTAGACTTGTTAGGTTATTTAAAGTTTCCTGAAAGCAATACAATGGATTGAAACTAGCTCCTTTCCAGGGTAAATTTATGTATACTATTTTTTCCAAGAATTAACATTGTGCCGTTTACAGTTTACAATAATAGAACCTATTTATGGACTGAATGAAACACATTCAGATGTGCCAATGTATTTTTGTTGCAGTTCTAGACAAAAACAGGCCAATAAATAAGACACACAACCAAGCATTTTTCAGGTATTCATGCCATATTTATTTAAAAAAACATGTTGGTATAAAGTTTCAGGGTCAAAGTTACTTTCTCTCCTCAGTTACAGTAAGAGAATCATGTGTAACCATTAAATACGTTTCAACTCTCAATGCCACAGACCTCAAGGGAAAGAGCTATGGAGTCCTTTTTGCAAGCACATTATTCTAACAAAGCGACTACAACAAAGTCTATGGTGTACAACACTATAGAGCAATAACTGAATCATATAAACACAACATTGAAGCAACATATACAAGTGCTGGTCAACGAATTAGAATAATTTGAAATAGTGCAATCATGAAA
>WMED01002625.1:0-23823 GCA_019650415.1 Pipa parva
CAGGGAAGATGACAGAGAGAAACGCTGTATAAAGGTACATTTTTTAATAAATATATATTTGCAAAAAACATTGATTTCATTAGTAGAACCTAAATTAGTATTAGAGTTTTGACGTGACAGGTGCACTTTAAAGCAGCTGTTCTGTGTACATACCACCTCAGTAGATAAAATAGTTTTTAACATTCTCGTGTGTACCTACCACCTCAGTAGAGAAGTATTAATTAATAATCTCATATGTACATACCACCTCAATAGAGAAGTAGTAATTAATAATCTCATATGTACATACCACCCCAATAGAGAAGTAGTTGTTAATAATCTCATATGTACATACCACCCCAATAGAGAAGTATTAATTAATAATCTCATATGTACATACCACCCCAATAGAGAAGTAGTTGTTAATAATCTCATAGGGGACAGGGTCTCCCTTCTCCTCAGGGTTGGTTGGTATGACTTCAATATTCCATCGGTCCATCTGAATGAGGGTGCTCTTCTCAATATCCTTCAAGACTTTAATAAGATTCTCTCCATCATAACCTAGCAATGACAGTATATGTCCCAGTCACTCTCAAACAGTAAACTGAATATTAAACAATACAGAGAGGGAGTAACCCTGAGTAGACTGCATATAGCACCAGTTTCCTGCATGTCCTGTCCCCCATGTACAATATAGCTTGAACAATAAATAGTGGTACTAGTGAAAAAGGTGTAACATAGCTGCAATTCTTTATTCTGCCAACACATTACATGTTTCGGGTAGGATACCCTTTATCAAATGTGCACAAAGTAAGACTGAGAAAAATTTAATCCCTCAAAATCCTGCCTTAAAAATGTCCACCGATAGGAAAAGACCAGTGTAAAAGAGAGGACTGCCTCCTAGCAAGGCCTCCTCATCCAGTTAAAGTGCATCAGTCCAAATTACTAGGAACTGCCCGGCAGGACAAACCAAGGGTCATACCAAAACCTTTATGTGGCATATCCCTTTGAATATGAAACAAGTTAGGGCTGTCATCTCACATTTTACAAATTTTCAGTCCTAGTTTAAAAGCTACTAACAAATAAATCATGTGTACCCACAAAATAATTTTACATGTAATTACCTCAGTGTACTACTCCAAACTCTCTACATACTGATAGGTATGTCTATGTTTCACTTTAATGTGAAGAGATCATAACTGGACAGCCTCTTGCTAATACCAAAAAATTACAGTCATAAGAAATTTTGCAGTTACATTTTTTTTTTTTTAATATATTTCTGTTGGGGTTTAAGTGGTGAGTAATCTCATGAACTGTGCAAGATCTACAACATCAATGAAGAATCTTTGCTGAATATTCAAATTTTGCAAGATTTCATATTGGTGGGGAATTCACGCATCTATGAAACAATTCACGCTTTGAGGAAGCAGCAGGATTGGACTGACTACTAGTACATGTGGAAAAATGTTTAAAAGATACACTACTCATGTTACATTAATAGTGGTTCTTTCCTTCACCCCCTGCAGTTATTCTATATTTGGTGATCATCAACAAGTGACTATCTATGAATCCAAGTGATAGGCACTTACCTCCACCCCAACTGAGACATCGCGCCAGGTCGTTGCCCGTACCTAGTGGCAGTACTGCTACAGGTGGTTTCTGAGGAAGATTCGCCTTGTCTTGAACCAAAAAAGAGAAAAATAAAAGCTGATAAATAATTTTCTCTTTTTATTTACAGTTATTTGGCTTTTTCTGTAAAAGTATATCAAGTGTTGTTTTTTTGTATTTTACATGCACACCCAACTATTACCTGCTGAAGGTAACAACATTTTTAAATGCCTAAACAAACATTAAAGGACCAGTAACACAAAGAGAACTGCTGTTTGAAATTGAATATCTGATTTGTATTGGTTTATGTGGTCTCTTTGCCTTTGCTGTTTGTACCCAAATTGCACTTTATGAATATGTATTATCTAAAGTCCCCATAAGAACAATTAACAAATAAAAGATGGCTGTAACTACAACAGATAAAAACAAAATCAAAAGAATACAAATCAGGGAAACAACTTCAAAGATAACATTTTTCCCAATACAATGTAGACAAATGGGATTTTTTTCTTTTTATGGTAATGCCGGCCCTTTAATTAACTGTGTTACTAGTCTTTTTGCCACCTTAGATGAAGAGTGAATTAAGACTGGTTCACATAAAGCACACAGACTCTCAACTGGCTAAACTTCACTAATACCGTAGTTCCTGCAAGGGAACCTGGGATTCACTGCATCACAGAGGAAAGCTCCCCTGTGTGGCAGCTATTGCAAGATACTGAAACAAAGTAATAGAACCAGAAAGTCTAAAGATATAGCCTATACAAGCCATGAAGGTCTTGAGCAGGAACCACTATGGAGATTAGAGATTTCACTAGAACAAGGAACAAACACCAATCAAAGACAGGAAACTGTTTATACCTCTCTTGCATGACATGCTCTGAGAGTGGGAGAAGTCTTTTTTTTCCAGTGCTGTGCATAAAAAGTCTTTTACTTACATGTAATTCTGGAGTGTTGGGGAATACAGGGGGGAGCTTGAGATTCAGTATGACCTGACTTCTTTAGTTTGTGTGGAATATTATGCTGAGCAGAGGTTCTCATTTTGCCTCATTAGTGATGTGCCCCTTGAACTGTCAACACAAGAAAAAGCCAAGGCTGCTCATTGCATTATCGTTAAGGGAACACCCCATTTATTGAAGGACATGCTCACACATCCTTCAATAAATGGGATGTTCCCCCCTGGAGATAATGCAGTGAGCAGCCTTGGCTTTTTCTTGTGTTGTTGGTTTATTAGGGCTGGCTGAGGCCCTACTTGGCTAGCTCCTGGACTATTTTTGGTGAATGTGCCATGTGTTACTAGATCTTTGAACTGCCCCACAAAACACTAATAATTCTAACATAATAGTTTGCTGAATTACACCATAAGCCAATTATACCAAAGATGGCACTGTGCAAATTAAGTAAGGGATACCATCAAAGTAAATGGAGGTACAAATAGTAAAACTAAATATACCAGAGTATAGACCGATGGGGACGCCCTTGGTCGCTTAGAGGGATTTTCCTGCATCAGTTTATATGTTTTTAAAGGTTTTTTAAAATGAAATAAAAATTTGATTTTATTGTACTAATGGTCATACTTGATTCTATTTACAAACACCACCATGTGAGGTGAGGATGTCATATACTTCTTAAAGGGATGTCTAGGAGTGTTGGTGATAGTTCTTTGTGCTCTTTAAATAAATATTCTTTAATTACAACATAATCCCTAAGTAAAGTTAACTGCTTTAACTGATCCTGTGCGCAAAGCAGTGAGAATCCACACTTGTATCTACATACTTCATATTAATTTACTGAAGGTAAATATTTTAGGAGACGTGAGGAGGATTTTATTATTACTCCCCCCCACCACTTTAGGGTATACCATGGGAGCCCCAACTCAATTTCTGAAAGGTTCTTCTAAACACAGCCCGCACAGTACAGTAAAAGCTGTAATTTGCACATAAAAACCACATACCAATAGCATCCAGGATCCAACCAACAGTACCATCCCCGCCACAAACCAGAATTCGATATTCAGGGACATCCCGGAAAAAATTAAGCCTTATAAGATGGAAATTATAGTATAATTGCAGTGTAAGACCATATGTTTAAGTTATTTCTAATGTAACTTTATCCGTGTACATAGTTCCTCTTACCCTGGGGTAGGACCTCCGTTCAATAGGTTATAGACTTGTCTGGGATTTAGCAGATACTGGAACTTCCTTAGAACTCTGGGAAAAAAAAAAAAAAAGAGATGCAAATACAAGCAAAAACACACAAGTGCAATGTATCACATAATGCAAATTTAATTTATTTGTAATTTAGACTTCAAAAGAAACCAAAAATTAATTAGGATACAGTAGCAAGTACATATGATGAACAAAAATAAAGGACAGTAATACCAAAAAATAAAAATGCCTCAAATGCATTTATAGTTACTATATACAGGGGGTCCTCGACTTACGACGTTGTTCCGTTCCCACGTTGTGTCGTAAACCGGTTTTCACTGTGAGTCAGAACATACGTACATACTGTACGTAAATAACATACTGTAAGCACTTATCCTATCCCAACACAGTAATTATCAAAAAACACATATTGAATACGTTTAATAATGAGATACTGGGGTAGTACAGTAAATGGGAGATGTGTCATAACCACGAAACATCGTAACTCGGAGCTGACGTAACCCGAGGACTACCTGTACTCAAATTATGCATCCAAACAGATTTCAGTCATTGGCAACATATTGAGGACATACTTAAAGTGATGTATCCTTGTGATATTTTACTTGCATTGTTTAATGCCCTTTCCCATGTCTGTATTGTACAGTGCTGTGTAAATCTGCGGCACTTTATAAATAAAATTATACATACATACATACATAAATTTGAGTTTTCACAAAGTTTGCTGCTTCTGTGTTTTATATATTTTAATGAGATGTTTGTACGGTGTGCTGAAGTAAAGTTATAAGCATTTTCAACTTCTATAGACAAACACAGCAAGTTTTTGCAAAGATTCGATATTTACATTGTTGACTGTTATTTTTATAGACTTCTACAATTCACCTTGGCATGCTTGATATCAGCTTCTGGGCCAAATCCTAACTAGCCAATTCTTACCTAATATCAGTGCTTTGACTACAATTTCTCTGTCTCTGTTTGTCCACCCTCTTTTTGAAGATTGAACAGAGGCTCTCACTGGGATTGAGATCTGGGGAGTCTCCTGGCCACGGACTTTTGCCTTGTGACACGGTACTCCATCATGCTAAAAAAGCATTGTTCAATACCAAATTACTCCTGAATTGTTGGGAGAAGTTTCGATACTATTCTTTATTCATGACAGTATTCTTAGGCAAATTGAGAGCACTCCCTTGGATGAAAAGCAATCCCACACATGAACGGTCTCAGGACGCTTTACTGTTGGCATGACATAGGACTCATGGTAGTGCTCACCTTTTCTTATCATAACAATCATTCTTCCAGATGTCACAAAGCATTGGATTCATAAAGAAAATGACTTTACAGCAGTGCTCTGCAATCCAATTCCTGTCATTCTTGCAGAATGTCAGTCTGTTCTTTTTTCTTGGAGAGAAGTGGCTTCTTTGCTGCCCTCTTTGATAGAAAGCCAGCCTCCAAAAGCCAAAGCCCTCAGTGTGTAAACAGATACACTGGCACCTGATTGCAGTCATTTTTGAGCAAGCTCTGCACTGCTGTTGATCCAATTCCATAGCTGAATTCTCTCTAGGAGATGGTCCTGGCACTTGCTTGAGCACCCAGAAGCCATTTCACAGCAATTGAACCACTCAAACTGAAGTTCTTAATGATCAGATTAATGGATGATTTAGGTGCAATTTTATAGAGAGAAATGCCCTTGCCTGTAAAACCCTTTTGATATCAATGATGACTGCACATTTTCTTAATGGATGGAAAGCATCCCAGTAATCATGGTTAACAGAAGATGATTTCCTGCACTATCCCCCTTTTATAGCAATCAGTCTGCTCTTATAATTCAATCAGCATGATAAAGTGATATCAGTTGACTTCTCCTTGTTAAGGCTGGGTTCACAATAGCACAGGCAAAGCTGCGCATTTAAAAAGAAAAAAAACAAAAACTGATGCATTCACACTAGCATGATTGCACGGAACACTGTCCAAACACTTCATCTTGTGTTTCTGGTGAGTGCTAGGACGCGACACAAACAATGTGAAGAGATAGGAAGAGCCAGGAACACAGAAGGAACTATCACACTGTGTCTGGTAAGTACAATAGAAAAGAGCGTCCTGAAGATACACTGGCTTGCATTTTCTGGCATATTTTCAGGATGCACTTTTATAAAGCGCAGTGCACAAATGCACTAGTCTGAAAACTGCTCAACACTTTCTACTGAACTAATCACAAGATCACTGAAATGATGTGATCAGGTAAATTTGTGTCAGGGCTGAAATTCAGTGGAAATTGTCTTTTTGTAATTAAGTTAATTTTCAGTAAAAGTATTTACTTTGCAATTTATTTTAATTCATCGCATCCCTCTTCTTAACAATCTAGAGTTAATGCAAAACGCCACTATGAAAACTGAAGCAGCAAACCATGTGAAAATCTAAATTTGTGTCAGCCCCAAAACTTTTAGCCAAGATTGTAAATAAGGCTGGGGTCACACTAGCTGATATTCAGCTGAGCTGGAAAAATAGTCTTCATTGTTTCCTATTGTGTTTTGCAAGATAGACAATAATGAGCCAAATTAAAGTTCAGCTGAAAATCAGCTACTGTGACCCCGGTCTTAAGTATGATATTTAGCTTTAAAATTGGATTTTAGGCTAGGTTCACACAAGAGTATAATATGCAGCGCATAATACGCTTGTATGAAATAAAAAACAAAAACGTTCTAATGTATTTTTCTATTCTATATACTTATATTTTTTCTCCTGATGAAGCCTGTAAAGGCGAAACGCGTTGAGAGATGACCTGCTAACCCATTTTGGAAGACTATTTATTATCAGGTTTGCTTCCAGTGCTCTTTTACATTGACTGTTAAAAGTGTTTGCAGTTCGGTGGTTCTATGCTTTATGAAACTTACTGTTTAAGAGACTGATCCATTTGCAGCTGTTTTTACTTGTACCAGCATTTGAGTACTTGTTTCCTATCTATCGTGTTGCCAAAATAAAAATTTCAATCGTTATATGGAAATTTTTGGCGCCTTGTATTATGCCTGATGGAATGGATGCATTGTCATAAAGGTTGCTGAAATCGATTCCCTTAACTGCTCTCTGCGCAGTCTGATAAGCCTGATTGTTTTCATTATCTGGTGAGCAGATTTATTTATCACAAAAACACTGGAGGTGTTTTAACAGTTCTCACAATTTCTCACCACCCCTCCCTCACTGAGTAATTGGTATACGTGTTGGGGTTCTCTTCTCACACTAATATATTTACAATTGATAAGGCACTTAGTGCCGTTTTTTTGTTTTGCGCTTTCTTTCCAGTTCTTTCTATTTTTCTATTGTGTTTACCCACGACAGTGTGAATGCTCCCTTGGCATTCATGGATCCTCCTGTCTGGCCACATATTGTGTGCGGTGCATATACGCCGGCAAAAATGTGATGGCCAGTGTTCCCTACGCAGCGTATGCGCATCATTCACTAGTGTGGCCGGAACGAGATAAGTCCATAGGTTTACATTGTGCGTCTTTTGCTGTTTTTATGCGCAGCGTATATACGCTGTGCATAAAAACCTAATGTGAACCTAGCCTTAGGGCACACTTC
The DNA here is from genome assembly GCA_019650415.1 of Pipa parva. NCBI lineage: Eukaryota > Metazoa > Chordata > Amphibia > Anura > Pipidae > Pipa > Pipa parva. The sequence goes on from WMED01002625.1 coordinate 7,326, forward strand.
CCGAATATGCATTATCTAAAGCACAGAAAACAATGAGACTGGATGAAGTCTGTTTAACAATCTGGCTGCTATCAGTAAATATAAAAACAGATGGAAAGCAATGAATGTCATGAATACAACTTCAAAGATAACATTAAAATGCCATATTTAAATAAATGCCATGCTAATACAAAGAGTAATTTTTTTTGTTTCTGGTCCTTTAAATATTGCAAATGATATATATCTGTAACACAAAATTACACCAGAGTAAGAGACAGAAGTATACTTTGAATCATTTGTTAAGATTGGTGAAAAAACTGCATACGTACTATTGCATAAGTACAGATATTAGATTAATTATATCTAAATAAATTGACAAAGGCTAGTCACTATTCCATACTAAATTTGGTAAAAACACCACTAACTCACCGTTCCCCTTGTTTTCCTCCACTCTTTGGGTTCACAAAGACAAGCAAAGGGTGTGTATTTGATATTGGCACAATCTGAAAACAAAAATGTATTTTTAATGAAGTCTTTATTCGATCTAGTGGAATATTAACAGCTAAATGTGGACACTGAGCATATGGTGAATGCAGCTTTATTATGTATAATGTTTACAGAACAGCTTTCTATAATAAAGTCAAGCTGCTTAAAATATTCTATCAGGATAAATGCTGTGACTAATCCAAGCATGTAATTGGTTAAACTAACACAGAGATTCTATTTATGTACAAATATTTTCCACAGCACTATACAAAAATGGATAACATCAAGAAAAACCATAGCAACGCATATAATCAAAACAAAACAAAAGGCATGGTCCCTTCTTGTGAGATCTCATATTAAAGTTGCCATAGCTTTATACAACCTCTGTTTCTGCTACACAGGCACATCTTTAAAAAAAAGGTAAAATTCTATTTAGATTTAGTTCTAGAAATGTTTTTAACTACAGTAAGCCAAAGGATAAAAATAAGGCAGATAATGAGGTAAAACAGTCACCCGAAAGACTTGCTTGGTTAAAGGCATTCTCTAAGTGGGGCAGTGATGTCATCATTTATGATCTCATACATGTCTGGTTCATTAGTTCATAGAGAACAGAACAAAAGGTAACCTTGTGATACTATCCAGCTCCTATGCTCCAAAATCAGAGCAGATAATGGTTTGCAAGAAAAATAGACATGGGAAATGAGACAGAAATGAAAGGGTATAAGTTCCATTAATCTCATAACTTACCTTTAGTGCCTGTCCTTCTGGGGTACTAAATGACTGTGATGCTTCCTCTGACGAATGTAGAAGGTTCTTCTGGCTATTTTGTCTTTCCTAAAATACATTGGAGACTGAGACTCAGGTGTCAACAGCAAAACCACTAAAGGTTGTTGTGGAAAAGAAGAATGGAAGAGACTGAACAAGCTTAAAACAAGAAAGAAAGAAAAAAATATTCGAAAGATAGATGAATAAGAGAAACACAAGGGAACATACTTATTATTATTAGAGTATAAATCAACAAAGGTATAAAATGTGAATCTTCTGAAAAATGTATTAGTGGCAGTCTAAATGTAGGATTCCATTTTGGAAGAACCAACTTGGTGGTTCCACTTGGTGAAATGTTACCATGACAGAACTTACCAGAATTACAGGGTAGATGCAGGCAGGAGGTAATATGTGGTCCTTTAAAAGTCCACCGTCACACATTGAGGACATGTTTGAACCACATTCGTCATGGACCTAAAATGACAACATCTGAAGCTACAGAAATATACATTAACAAAGCTTTTGCCATACTGATAACCAGAGAACTAATTAATAAATAAACATAGAAAGGTTTATTTTTTTAAGCAAGGGTGGACATATTGCCCCTTGGGCCTATGATAATTACTGAAAAGAAGAAAGCCACACTGGATCGAAACATTAACACAGGGTATGATAGAAAGTGGCAAATCTGGCAACTTTTGGGGAATGCATGGGCCCAAAATCTGCTGGCTGTGTTTACCAATGTTTTTAGGGCAAAGTTTCTAATTATCAGGCCTTGAATTTTCCCTTGTGAAAACAGCTAGGGCTTCTTTAATGCATCTCTCTGACATTAATATGACTGAGAAGCAAATCTACCTCTTACCTTCATATGGCACCAAACACAGCGCTGTCCAGTTAAGCTCTGAAAACTTTTTATTTTTTTCTGACACTTGTCACACTTGTTGGCCTCACAGCCTCCTCTAACCCATATGTGGACCTGTTCCTGATGTAGCAAAAAAACAAAGCAATGAAAAATTATCTGGTTACCAAAATAGCCTGCAAGATGTAAAGGTATTGGATATTTTAAAACGTTCAAAATACACCACAGATTTTCTTAATATGTTATTTAAATGGCCTCTTTTTAGTGTAAAGCATTTTAAAACGTTGTTTTCCCCCATATTTATGCTATTGTAATAAAACGAAACAAATAGATATTGCAAATATGTAGGCAGAAGTGTCATGAAAAATTTTAGATACAGTATGTAGAGGAAAACTATTTAGCAAGCTCTTTGCTGGTCAAATCAAACAAAATCATAATCAGTACAAGGACGGTATAAAAAGAAAGAGTTTAGAAAGAGCAAAAATTTGTATTGTATTTTTTTTTTTATATATAGCACTACTATATTACGCAGCACTTTTACAGAGATTCGTCATTCACTTCAGTCCCTGCCCTGTGGAGCTTACAATCTAGTTTCCCTATTCAGTCACGCACATAGACACAGATGTATGTTTCTGGATTGTGGGAGGAAGCCGGAGTGGCCGGAGGAAACCCACGTAGGGGGAGAACATACAAACAACATGCAGATGAAATATATGATAGTTGTCCTTTAAATAAAATCCTACTGAATGACTTGACCATCTGACAAGTTTCCCAAAAAGTAGTAGCTTAGTTGGGCACTGGGGCCAAACTGGCATCTGTACATTTTATGTGGGTTCAGACTGAGAAGATTCTCATTAAATAAAATAGACTTTGTCAATAGAAATTGCAATTTTTCACACTTTCAGATGCAGACTGCACTGAAGTGAACATTATCACTGTATTCACCATGATGATTACCAGTTCTATCATTTCTATGATAATATACTGCATCAAAGAGACTGCTTTCAATAGTAGAAATGGAATGGACTTGTGTTGTAAAAGGAATGTGACCATATTACAGCGAGACCAGCAATGTTCCCTCTAATTTTGTAAAGGCTGTGTGTGCAAGAAATTTCGTATGTGCAAAATTATAAGCCTAAGTAAATAATTGTGCAATACATATATATTTAAATACAATTTTAAATTTTTAAATACAAATTTTTTGTGCGCACCATTTTAATCTGTGTGCGCTGGTTTGACGGGTCATGTGCGCGCACACACGCGCACAGCTTAGAGGGAACATTGGAGACCAATAATAATGGTAATGTATCGGAATAATAATGATGATAACAGCGTGTTATGGTCAGTGCCAATTCAGGGGTATGCTTTTTAATACATAAGTAAGAATAAACTTTAAAAACAAGTCAAAATAGGGCAGGTGAAAAACATAGCAATAAAGAAAGAAATAAAAATTAATAGACCCCATGAAATAAATGTGATTTTGTTTTATTGTTGTGTTATAATCTCTAACTTACGCTGAAATCCTTGCGTGATTTGGCGTAGGTGCTTATGCAGGAAGCAGGAGCTTTGCGAGCACATCGTTCATGAACAGTGAACTTACAGACTACAAAATACAAGCCAACAAATAGGTTTTCTCTGTCCAAACTTACAGCATATATTATTAATCGTAAACTGTTGTGAACGTGAAACAATTATACTCATCATTATATTTATAGATTGTACCATAAAACAGGATGAGAGAGACACAAGATTAAACAAATGTAGAGGTCAATACATTTTAGAACCTTTTAAGATCTCCTTAATATCTGGACCAAAACAATCATATTAACTTTTAGTCCTTGGGGTGAAATTTAATAAACTCAAAAAGACCCGATTTTGTCTTTTCGAGTTTATTCCTGTCAGATCTCAGCTATTTCTCCTGGTAAATATCTATTTTTTTTTTTAGGATTGATATAAATTGGCAAGGATCGATATTTATGGTGAGAAATATCAGAGAACTGGCGAGTAAACTCGAAAAGACAAGATCAGGTCTTTTTCAAGTTTATTAAATTTCGCCCTTTTAAAAGTGTACTCCGTTCAACCAGTACAATGGGAAGTATCATGTCACTGCTTCTGTAGGAAGCTCTGCAGGCATTAAACTATAGCCATATTTATACTTATTCAATTTTATCAAGATGAAAGACACAATGATATAGAGACCTCTTCTGTAATCACCACCAAGTAGACTAGTGATCTGCAGAATAGAATTTAATCCCTTTTATATGCTTTCCAAACTCCTCTAATTCCTTTTGCCTGGAGATCCTCTTACTTGCTGAATCAATTTAACATTTTCTGCCTTGGGTGAAAAACAGCTAACTAATTAGCACGTCTCCTATGATAGTGAATGCTGATTGGTTGCTGTGAGTTACTAGACCTCAGGAAAGATTGTCCTTGAGATGAAATTATTCTCCTTACTCTGGTTTTTTAATTTTCCCACACAACTACGTTGAGTTTAATTCTTACCAGCTAATTAATGAACAGTGCTAATTTTTAAAACCAAACACATATTTATTTATAGTTAATAGAGTAAGGGCTACTGAATCATATTATTAACTTTGTGAGGACATTTCTGTTCCATCTGAAACTTTCTGCCTTAAAGCTGTGGAATCTTCTCAGTGACCAGAGTTTTCTCTCTCATAAAGCAAAGCCACGTCCTACACAATGTAACTGACATTTTCAGTCATTTTAGAGAAGCTGTCTGGGAGAAATTCATAGAAACGAGAGGGAGGAAGCAATGAAAACTGCTTATTTAACATCAGGCCAATGTGAACTCAGTCCAAGTGTGTAGATAGAGCTGGGTTATGCTTGACTACCCAAACTTTTATTAATCTATGTCTGTCTATTTATTCATCTACGTCTGTCTATTTATTCGTCTACATCTGTCTATCTATATGTCTATTTCTATAAAGGATTATCAGAATGAACAATAAATACTTGGCCATCTGATTTTGCTCTCGTGACAATATATTGCGTGAAACTGGCAAAATATTTTACTTGGTGAAGTGGTACAGACCTGTCCCTGGGCATACATTTTGAAATCACCACTTATATAATGGGCTAACACAGTCAGGAGCTGAGTACTTTGTAATTTGGCAGGTATATGATACTGAACATCACAATAAGTTCATCCTTATGGATCATTGTAGCCACCTTGCAATATAGCAAACCTGATTTAAAGTATGTTGTTCAGATGCTTTTTATTTATATCTTTATAACTTTGTTGTGTATGCAAAACTTTAAATTAGCATATAGGGAAGGTATACAGAATTTTCTAAACTGAAAAAGGTAGGAGATTAGTTGCGATAGGTTCCTCCCCTTCAGAAGAATCTGGTTCTTTGTTTGATAAAACACTCTGAATGCTTTACACATGATACTGTCATGTGACACACATGGGAGACATTTATAAAGGTTTCCATTGGTTTATACAAGTTCAAAAAAAGCATCAAAAAGTGGATGGAGCTAAAAGTTTTTTAAATAGGTGATACTGGTATAATAATAAAAAAAACACTGTTTCTCCAGCACTAAATACTCAAAAATCTTTTTGACTTTTATAAATTTCCCTCAAGAATGGAAAAGTGGTGCACAGAAGAAAGAGAATATTCTAGAAGCAGTATTGTAAGGGAACCTATAATTTAATTAAACAATATAGAAATATATACATATATAACAGACTTACAAGTGCAACACAGGCCCTGCTTCCTGACCCCAAAGAGCAGAGCTTCACACACATTACAGTACACAGGTCGGTTAAAGTGCTTCAAGCGCCACAGGTGCTCCCCATCGTCTTTTATATTCTGTAGGTGATCAAGCAGAAAACAGCACAGGAATCAATCAGAAGGAAAGTGGACAATCAGAGAATGGGAAGTGAAAGAAAAGGCATCATGAGAAATAAAAGAAACAGTATTTCATGATTCTATGTTTTACTATTTGACACAATTGCTCTTTAAACATAAAACGGATTAGGAATTTAGCAATATCATGGATATTATGGCTTTATTATGATCCATCACAAACAATGGTCAGTGAGCAGTTCCACAATGGATACAAAATTGCATGGCTAATTGTTTTATTTGTTTTTATGTGGGACATCAAGGTGTTTAAATTGTATCAGCTTTCACAGCATGGGGTGTATATTTTCTTACTATGATTTTCTGTTACGTCTACATAGTTGTTTTACATCATACATACAGCTTCCATTCCCAGAAGCACCAGCAGAGGGACTGTGGTGAGTCCTCCTTTCACCCATTCTTCATAGGAGACTATCCCATTCCCATCAGAATCCACCTGTCTCATCATCTCCTCTAACATCTGCAAAAAAAGGAAAAAAAAACACAGCTTGAGTTTGGAAAGTTCCACACGAAATGTCTATCAGTGACAAGGTTTACAGACAAGGAATGACGGTACAGGAGATTACAGAGTTAAATGGAATAATGAGCAGCAACATCACTTACAGGTTTGAGTTCTGTGATGTCCCAGTCCAGGTATTCTGCTACTCGCATCATTTGTGTGATAATCCTGTCCACCTCCTATGGAGACATCGAGGGAGGCACAGTGTGAGAAACAGAATCCATGTACAAATCACCTGCCTTGATGAAAGGATATGCTACACAGTCTATGAACACCAAATACACAGAAGCAGTGCCAATAAACTAGAGAATACATTTACAGTACATTAACGTTTAAATATGTGGATTTGTGCAATAGCAGTCCTAGAATGAGCATAGGTTTATGCTTCCCGTATATTCTGCCAACTCCATTTTTTCTAACATTATCCACAATTTGAATACACAGTTTTTCTGCTTTGCCCCTCCTTGAATTTTTACTAATTGTTTAGGCAAATCTCACAAACAGAATTATAAATATTATGTTACAGTTTTTTTTTTCTTGCTTAGTAAAGCCAAGCAAGCATTCTGGGAAATATTTATATTGGTAAGTCAAATGCTCACAGTAATTTAATTAAAATGCTTGAAAGAGCCCAGTCACTAGCATATAGTCTGAGCGGAAGAATAAACACACACAGAAAGTAAAAGCTTAGAAATGAACACACAACCCCAAATCTACAGCAAAGAAAGTGATACAAATGTAAAGAGATAGAGAAAGGCGTTCAGGATGAAGAAGGATAGTGACAGGGTACATTGTGTTACAGAAACTGGCAAATTTACAGGCAATACTAGGAGGAAATGCTCAGATACATTTCTGCTTTACTTACAGAGCTGTCCAGAAGCCCATTGCTGTCTTTATCATAAAGTTTAAAGGTGACTGTGAATTAAAAAAAGATGAAACATTACTAACAATATCAACCTTTCAAGGAAAAGAGGAGATTCTCTGGGGACAACATATACTCATTGCATCAGTCATACTTAGTATTTGCGGAATAATGCATTAATAATCTACCATCATATCAATTTGCAATAGTAAAGTAGGATAGTCATGCGATTAAGGTAGTCTTAAATGGAAAATTAGAAATTTTGGTGAATACAATCCAACCCAACACTATCATTACACAATGCCAATAAAACTGTTTCATTCCTTTATAAAGTTTTTACTGTACCCACCTCAGACCCTCACCCTACACGCAAGTAGGGAATGTGGGGGTCTTAGGACAGGGATAGTCCAGATTACGATAGTTGGTGGTAGGGCCCCCTCATTGCTAGGGGTTGGAGAGGCAAGGAAGAGGGCCAGGGACAGTGATAGACCCCCCATCAATGTACTGTACTCTCCGACTATACAATTCTTTTTATCTGAAAATTTTCCACTCCTAATTCCATTAGTTGAAAGGTCAGGGGGAGCAGCAGAATAGGGTGGGGTTAAGGGGTCCCCAGGATCTCTGCATAATTGAGGGCCTGATGCAGTCACAGTGGTGTCACCTGCAAAAAGGACTGTAACCCAATCATATGTCACACATCTGGGAATAAAAGTTTTGTTTTGTATTGTTTTGTTATTTTTAACATCTTTCTTGCTGGTTTTAAATATTTTTATTCACTGCTATTTTCCTCTACTTTTTGATACTTTATTGGAGGTGTTGCTTTCACTTTTAACTTAATTTGTCGCTTAATTGGAATTTTTTTCTTAATTATTTAAGCATAAGGTTTATGAAAAACACAAGCCAGAATATGAACCTTTTGCTTGGTTTGCACTCATTTCATAATCTATTATGACTTAATTTTTACAAAATTTGAAACTGCATCAGATTGGCAGTGTTGGATTTGTGAGGATTAATACAATCCTTAGTATCCCTAGTAAAGGGATCCGGTTTTGCATATTTACCTTAAATGGATTTTTTATGCTACAGTATGGAAACTTGTGACTTTCAGATATAGAGGATGAATCATGTTTTATTTATTTTTTATTATATTCAATTGTATTTACCAAGAAATTAAAAATCCAGTCCTGGAGCATGATCGTGTTACTGTGTTTTTTGACAAGGAAAAGGGAAAGCAAGGTATATCACTATCAACTAAAAATATTTCTCAGTACAAGGATGAAAATAGACTGACTTTATAAAATGAAAACAAATATCTTTTCTTTAGCTATGTTCCAGTTTGTAGGTGGTATTGGCAGGCAATGTCCCTACAGCCTTTAGGGAATTTAATATTTTGAACAAAGCATAGGTGGGATAAAAGAGAAAAGTTTATTAAATGCAACTAGAAAAAACAAGCCTTTATATGGGAGGCTCAGCAAACTCTATATTTAAAAAAAAAGGTCAGCTTTCAGAAAACAGCAATGAAAAACATATTGTGAAAATCCCAGTCCTTTGTTGCATAAACCCATGACATTAAAGCAAATTGTCACATATAATTTAAAAAGGGACACAGGGTCACAGTAAGATAGGACTTCCATCAGGAGAGAACTCACCATTGGAAACCATCATACAGAGGACTATGATAGGTAACTGGGTAGGCTGCGGTGTGGTATATTTACAAAAAAATACGTTAGCATGCTCCCCCAGACTGAAAAATACCCAACAAACAAGACAAAATAATTTTATCACTCCCCAAACACACTGCAAACTTCCCAGTTACATCAGTTGCCTGTACAATCAATTCCATTGGTCAGTCCCTAGAAGCCCACATATGACTGGCTGGCTGGGCCTACTTGGTTTGTTTAGCTGGATGCCTTAGAGCATTTTTCCTTTGTTGCCACCCCAAAACTGAGGCCTGGGCCACCCTACTGTACAAATCTCTTGCAAGACACTCACAGCAAATGCTTCTAAAGGGCGGTTGCATTATTCTGTTTGATTGTGGGTGGTAGGCCACACATCTGCAAGTCACAACTGTGGTTGATTTGCATACCAACAACTTCCACTCAAAAATGATAACATCTGTGTTTTCAGGAATAGCTGATGGCATGTGGCTTATTGCCCACACTTAACAAAGAATAACATAACTGGCTATTCTTAGCATATGTAGTAAACACAGTGTAAGTCTGCAGAGATTTTTGCTTTCATGGTGAAGTTTTCATATGTTTTTATTTTGAAGACACTTGTTTGTATAGCAGTGGTACCTCTAGTTATGGGAAGCCTGGGTACATGGTCTGGCACTTACAGTATCCCAAATCTTTTGCTGGTAGTAGATTAGCTCTTTAAGAAACCAGTAAAATACCCCCATTTGCCTGTAGCAGTGCTGATGTTTTATGGAGCTCATGATGTGACCATAGCATAGGGTAATGTTTCTTATGGTTCTCTTCAGCTAACCAAGACCTCCACATTATAATTAATTATTCTAGGTAGCAATGTAGAGTGAGCCAATCAGAGTCTAGATATTCCAAGAGGAAATTTCATTCAAATACTTGCACAACTCTGCTGCCTGTGTTTGGACAGACTAGTATGACTGTACTGTACCATGCATTGCCCAGGACTGGGGAGCAGGCAAGATGAAACCAGGGAACATTTTGCTGGTTAGCATGAAGTCTGACTGGTACTGTTGGGAAGTGAGATGGATAAACCTGGAAAATTAAACTAAAGGGGATGGAGCAATGTATAAATGGAAAATGAACAGTCCTAATGAAAGGTAGAGAAAAACTATAGGCGTACCAGGGAAATTAGTCAAAGAAGGGAGAAAGGGGAGAGGAAAATAAGAAGAGACTACAACAGTATAGAAAAATGGAAGACAAGGAAATATCTTCAGCAAAGAGGAGAGAGAAAAGAGCAGGTTGGAGGGGCAGCAGAAAGGGGAAACAGCGGAATATAGGGGGAAGTAGGAGAAAAACATTAGACAAGGAGAGAAAGGGTTTAAGAAAATGTTATAAGGAAGAGTAAATGTATCAGAATATAAAGCTGAAATGAATACAGCCTGAAATAAAACAGAAATAAGTGGGTCTCTTCGGTACTAGTAAATGGCACTGCAATTCAGTGTAGCAATGTGACAGTAATGTAGCACTATTGTTCTTCATCTAGGCATGTCTGAAGCTACTGTATAGACGAGTAAACACATAGGAATACAGTTCAGATAACAAAGAGTTAATAATGTCATATGAAATAAACTGACTAATCCTAAAGCAGGAAAGGAACAAATTGGGATGTACAGACCTGAACTTTCCAATAAAGTGCAATAATATGTTCATATCTTGCTTACTAATAACCCTATAGGGATATGTTGACCATGAGCCGTTATCTGTACTAAATTGTAGATAAAGATTTCACAATAAGGAAAAATAAGGACAGATACAGCTGAAACGAAAGTCTTTTTTTCCTTTCTTTATTACTTTCGCTAGTTCTATTTGGTGCAACTAAATGTCTTCATTCTATTTCAAAGTTTCAGGCCAACTAGGCTGATTAGAATGTTCATCTGCAGCTACTTTAACATCCACAATGCACAGTCCAATCAGAATCAAGCACAGTCACTGCACGGTCAGAGAGAACGAACAGACTAGAGAGGGATTACAGCAGGAATGCATAATTGTATTACAAATATAAATCGGTTTTCATTGTAACTAAGAGCTTGGACATTGTAACCATTAATGTTCACTTTAGTGTTTATATGTTTGTACCATGAATCTTGTTGATAATGTGGATATAGTTTACTTTTAAGCAGACATCTGACCATTTCATCCATTTCTATTAAGCTCCCACTCTGTATTGTGTAGTCTATCCTACCCACCCCCACAGCATTCCTGCAAATACATTTCTCCATATAATAACACATACAGTATATTACTGCATTCTTTAATATAAATGTAAAACTTTCTCCCCACTTTTTTGCTTGCAGCCTGTTATATATATGTAGAGATTTTCTCTCCATTTTCCAGCAGTGCTCCCAGCTTACATTTCATGGCTGTGTTTTTGCTTAGTACTTACATCCATCAAGCACTATTGTGGAATCTGGGATGTTGGGAAGAAGTGAAGTGGTGTGCGGCTGTTGGTCTATCTTTTTTACAGTTACAGAGCCAGGCATACGCCAATGGGTTGATTCTAGTCCGCAACTGTCGGTCCTGGTGCTAAATGGCACTAATGACTACTACAGAATATGGGCAGAAAACCTTTGTATATATTATTTTACTGAAAGGCATGAGGCAGAATTCTGAATTCATACTGTTAACCACTTAGCTATACAATATATGTGACTTCATATATAACAGGGGTTCCTGTTACTGCCATTGCACCTACAGAGGGGCACATTTACTACAACTTTTTTGACTAGTAAATGCAGCCTATATTTAACTATATTGCTGTTTTCTTCTAATTACTAAACCATTCAAAAACCGTTGTATCCCCCACAAGAATCCTCCCCCCTTAGGCTGGTGTAAACCCATTATTCCCTGTGGAGCTGGTCCTGTCATTTAGCCCAACTGCAAAAGATTTCCCCATTGAAAAGATATATGACCTGTAATGGAAGGGACCCTCATAGAAAAATCATTGCCAAATTTCCTCCTGTTAACAGATCAATATTTATGGATAACGATTTATTTCGATGGGGAAACATTTTTATTGATTCTTTGTAAATGAGGGAAATCAAAAAGTACAGGGGATCAAAAACCGACAGCGAAATGGGGTGAAACCAATCAATATGATCAAATTGGTCTTAGTAAATATGCACTCAGTGTCCACATTACATATTTTCTCTCCGTTCCCATGTCTTTCCCCCTCTGTTTCACTGTATCACATAATATGGATGAAATTCACTAAGGTTGAAAAATACGTCTTCAACTTTTTTGCCCGTTTTTTCCCCATTTTAAGCAAAATGGCTGAAACTCGGGCGAAGGGGTTGAAAACATACTTTTCAGCCTTAGTATAAATTTCTCCCTTTATAAAGACTGCTCTCTCAGATTTAATTCCCTCTTCTTCACTCATACTACACTCTCACTGCCTTGTATTTCCCCTTAAATATACATTGGATAAGTTATTCATAACAGATGGAATTAGCAAGAAAGCTTTAATGTTTCCCCAAAGAGAAACTAATCCAGATGCATATTAAATAGGAGTCAAAGCAGACTCATCTGTTAATTCCTATTACAGTCTAGTTTTTGTGCTTGTGAACTGTTCCTGGTTATATATTATTCCACGGAGCTTCGTTTAGCATAAATATATTTAAATGTTTATAGTGTGACAGCGGATAACAGATGCCAGTCTCTATGCAAATGCTGTATTAATTAAATAACTCCCGACACACGCTCAAACACACAAACGGGCATACATACAAACATACTCTTATACAAACACACATATAATGTTTGTGCTTATGTATACATACAAACTCACATTTACAAAAAAAACACACACAGAAACCTACACACAGATAAGCATACACACATTTACAGTCACACACAGTAACATCTATGCACAATCTCATACACGTACACACAGATTCATATACACACAAATACATCTATGGTTATACATATAAACATGTACAAGCACACATATTCATACACAAATTTATACACACAAACACATATCTGTTTATACATTCTCACATACACACATGCAAACACACACACACAAAACACAGTTCATGTGGCTCAGAGATTTGCACAGTTTACCAAGTGAAGTTGAGAGTGCCATACTGTGAGTCTCACTTGAAAAGCACATCTTTCCTGCAGATGGCTTGACATTCGTACATCAAGCAATATGCAAAGACTTAGGCAAGGTTCACACTGACGAGTTTTCCTACGCATTTAACAAAAAAAAAAAGTAGGTGCAAACTTCGCATCGTCTCACTATCTCAGTGCTTTCCTCTCATGTGTGACTGCTATTGTTCAATTCCTATTGCTACTAATCCTGTAGCATTTTATGCAGTCGAAAAATCACAGCAAGAAGTGTCCTAGCGCATATTACTCTATATGAAACTCTAGTATGTCATTGCACAGCCGATAGTCATTACTTTCAATGTGATCTCGGCATTTTTTCACCACGAAAAAATGTGGAGCAATATTTGCCTGTGTGAACCCAGCGTAGAGGATTGTAATCTTCTTGTAAGCTGACTACTGGATACCCGTACCTGGAAAATAAGTTATTAAACCAAACCCCTACACATCATTACACACAGGGATATAATGGCGAATTAAAAACAATAAAACCAGTGCAATGTTAGGACAGAGGGATACAGATTCCTTTTCAAGGTTAGCTATTGTGCTATTTCTGAAAACAGAAACAATTTCTGGTCAGTACATATTGGCCCCCACCGCAAATGCTTGTGTACTGAAAAATAAATGAATAAGTTGCTTGAGTAAATGTGGCCCTGTCCCTACATGAAGTAAAACAGTGCTAGCATGAGCTCAAATGTTGCAGGGGGAAAGAAAAAAAGAAAACGAGAAGCAATACAAAATTCCTTTAAAAAAACCAAGCAGGGCTGATAATAGGATGCTATAAGATAGTTAGCATGCTTCCAGATGATGTATATTTATGTGATTAATACAATGGGCCTCTCTCCTAGCACAGATTACAATGCATTCTAACCCAGAGTTCAGTTGTCTTTCACACCTACCATATTATTGCCTTTAGCAAAACTGTCTTCACAAAAGCAAAGACATTGTACTCACAGGCGAGTTTATCCTCAGCAGTGCCACCTTCCAGCAATGAGAAATAACAGGATACATCATTAAGACTGATACGGCGTCTTCCTAAAAAGGGCAAATAACAAGAATGTATCAGACAGTAAAGATGAGAGACTGGCAGAATACCAATAAAAGGTTGTATATCTAATCCTCTATTTATGGCACACTACTCCATGGTGGACATTTTACAGTTAAAGCACAAGCTGCTAATCTGTCAAAGGCAGGGAAAAGTGTGCTGTATATACTTGTACATGTATGAACAATCAGTTTTACACTCTTAAATCCTGTGGCCTGTGACACTTACATGCTTTAAAAGGAAAACGTGCAGGGGGTGCCCACCAAATTGTTTCCTGAGCTATGCAACTATCATAATGTACAGTCACTGTCTAAACATCAGTGCTAGCGGGGGTAGCGGAGGTGGGGAATCGGACAGGCACCCAGGTATTGTTTTGTTTCCATGTTAAAACATAAGCACTAGAGAACTGTATGTTTATGTGTGTGTGTAGCTGTTTCTATAAAACACTGCTAGGTTACACAGTGCTAAACAATGTAACAATCCAATTATTAACACAGACACATGGGGAAAGTGCTCAAAATTGTACAAGTGAAGTAAATTACACTATAGAGTCATGAAGATACATCACTGAGTGCCCGGCAGTGACTGAAACAACAGTATGGAGGTACCTGCCCTGTAGAACTTACAATCTAAATGGGAACAAAACTTACATACACAAATAGGAGGATAATAAATGGTGGATCATTAGCTTATAAGTGCCAAACTTAAACAACTGCATACAGTAAATGAGAAAAAAAACATGAAAACCACAATTAGTGCTCTAAGATGTTGGATTTAAGTAGAGTGCCTGGCAGAGGTAGAGGGGTATAGAGTTACAGAGATAAGGGCATAGAGACAGAAGGGTTTATGAAGGGAAAGAGCAGTATTTCTCAGCAAAGATAATTGCTTTGTTAGGACACTGTAAACAATTAATTTTTAATAGAGAGCAATGGAGTATACAGATTTCGCAAGGAAGCTAGGTTAATGGGGAATAGTGTAAGGCTGGACAACAGAGCGTTTTAATAGTCCAAGTGATATAAAATGAGGGCATGGGGGAAGGTGTTTGTAAGAGTCAAGAATCACCACAAGCAACATGCACATGTAGTAACACATCATGTGGAATGCAAAATGTGGTAGTAGGACCATGTTTAGGTAGAAAAATTAAGTTAAGTTTTGTTTTAACAAGGTTTAATTTCAGATGGCACTTGGATGTACAAAAGGAGACTGCTAGAATCGAGATTTGAGTCTGAGTGTCAGGTGCTTTATTATCTCCATACTATGCTGAAGACCTAATGATAGCATCACCCAGATTAAGAGTATATTTTATTTATAGTTGGGGTTGTGAACATACATTCCCATTAATGTGATGTCTGTTCATGTGACTATGGCTTCACTGATATTCAGCCTTGCAGCATTCAAACGAGAATAAGGAAAGAGCATGCCAGCCAGCCTTTGTCATTAGGCCCTTTTATTTGCATATTAGAATACTTAAAGGAGACTTAAAGCAAAAAAATTAAAAAGGACTGTTAAAATACTTCCCTTATACAGAGCCAATTGATTACAGTCACAGCATGAGCTGTGTTGTAATTATCCGGCTTCTGATGATTCTCCTGATGCTTCTTCACAGCGCGTTTTCTGACTGAGTAGCCAGCGCAAAGCTCCTGCCAGTTGTTTCATCAGCTTCAAACATCATCACGCTCATTGCGGGGAGCATTCTCATTAGTCCCCGCAGTGAATGTGATTATGTTTAACCCATTTTTCATCCAAGGTGAAACATGGTAGGAGGAGCTTCGCGCTGGCTTCACAGCGAGTCAGCGCTGTGAAGAAGCATCGGGGGAAGCACCGGGAGCCGGCCATTACAGAACAGCTCATGCTGTGACTGTAATCAATCGGCTCTCTATAAGGTAATTATTTTAACAGTCTTTTAAAAAATTTTTTGCTTTAGTTCACCTTTAATACTTCAATTGCCTAATTGCAAGAAACGGAACTTAGCACATTTGTTGAAAAGCCACATTCTGTAATTATACACCCTCTGATTAATCTGTCAGAAATGAAGGAAGATTAACATCACAAAACCACAGATTACTGCTAATAAATAACCTGAACAAAATTTTAAATGCAGTGCTTTCCATGGTTCGTAACAAACGACTTCATCACAAATCACCTACGCAAAACACTGCTAAACAGTCAACTGTTTATGTTAAGGTACAGAAATTGAATTTCCCAGTCACGTTTACAGATAATACACCTGGCCTAAAATGAAATACTTGGGTGAATTTAGAATGTTTTGTAGCTATGTGGTATCTAGTATGGCACGGTATGAC
>WMED01002626.1:0-23822 GCA_019650415.1 Pipa parva
ACCTAATTACTTCCATAGGGAAATAATTGGGTTCTAAATTGTAGCTGCATTCTTGCTGGTCATGATTTAAATAGTCATAATCGTCTAATCGTCATCAGCTAATGATTATTGATTCGAATCAGTTCGATGACATTATTGCCATCATCTCTCAATACTAATCAGAACCTTTAAGCTGTCATCCACCTTTTTTTTTTTTTTTTACTCTGAAAGGTGTAGTTAACCCAGCAAAAGCAATTTTTAAAGAAAGGGCTGAAACATTGACTTTCATTTTATATGGATTTGGTCTCTCTCATGCTCAATATCAGTGCTTGCTACTGACAGCATACACCATTAGCTGTAAGTATTGTAACTGCCCATGGTAATTAATTAACTATTAATTTTGACCTTCCTGAGACGCCATTGTATCAGTGACACAAGAATCCAACCATGAAGTAAACACATAAGGAGCTGCGCACTGCTACACAGATGGAATAATTAATACATTTCCTCACATAAAAGACTGACTAAGTATATTAGAAAAAAAATGTATTATGCATTTACAACACACTTTACTTTTTATTAATCAGGCTGGACTGTTCTTTTAAGCCACTGATGGAGAATGACAAATGTCTTCATGTTTTCCTGGAAAATAATATTAAAATATTAAAGTAAGCCCTTTAAATAAATAGAGCATATTTGTTTGTTTTTATACCATTAAGAATAGAAGACAAAAACAAAAAAAAAAATTTTACATACAAAATGCGGCTCCTGAAATATGTATATATTTACAATTTGTTACAATAGAGTACAGTGGAACTGTCAAAAATGCATATAGGGAACAGAAAAGCAAATGGACAAAAACAATGGAGTTAAATGTGAAACTAATAATTACAGACTTTGGGGCTTATTCTCTAAAGTCCAAATTGTTGCTTAAAGGTGTGAATTTGTCAGCTAAAGACAGTTGCAATAGACTGCTACTGTTGCAGTCATGTCTTTATAATGAGAATATTGTCACAGTCATGGATTTGCTATGGGAATCCGCTGTTTGAGAATTTCGACAGTCGAATTCAGATTTTAGAGAATAAACCACTTAGAAGTCATAGAAATTCTGCTATGGTTGAGTGAGAAGTTAAGGCTTCTTAGATGGATTTTGGCAATGTGCTCCTACAATGTCAAACAGGAACATGGGGGATTATTCACTAAGGTGCGAATTCGACTGTCGAATTCGCAAATAGCGGATTCCCATAGCAAATCTGCTACAATTTCACCATTCTAAAGTCGTTGCAATTTCCCCATAATAAAGTTGCTACTGCGACAATATTCTCATTATAAAGATGCGACTACAACAGTAGCAGCCTAATTCAACTGTCTTTATCTGGCGAATTTACACCTATATGCAACAATTTGGACTTTAGTGAATAACCCCCATGGTCTCTAAATGAAAGTGAGATACTGTTATATAGCGCTATAAACAATCCAACATTGTTGTCTACAACAGTGTAGAGCCCACCAAACTATCATTTTTCAAATAATTTTCCCACATAAAAATAGTAACTTTTTTACTTTTTGGAAAAAAAATGATATATGAATTAAGTGTTTCAGAAGATATAACTGACCAATCGGAAAACCACAGCATTATAGTCATTTGAAACTTGGATGTCAGGTTTGGGTGAAATTTATTAAAGTCAAAAAGGCTGTTTTTCACCTTTCAACTGAAAAATTCTATGAAAAGAATTTAAAAATTATCAAAAATTTGCAATTGAATTTTTGATATCAAAAATTCGATATCCCAAATTCAATATCACGATATCGAACCTTTCCGTCTTAATTATCGTTATTATATATTTTTCCATACAAATAAAACAGATTGAAATTTTTTGGTCGAATTTACAATATTGTGGTAACGAATTTTATTTTTGTATAAATTACTATTCGATATAGCGATATCGGGTTGAAATTATCGATATCACGATATCGATATTTTCAATTTTATTAAACTTCACCCTAAAGAGTTAAAAATAGTTTGCATAAAATGAAAGTAGATAAAGCACTAGGCCCAGATGGTACATATCCTAGGGCGAACAGTAAATAATTAACAGTACTAGTATACTTAATAAGCTAAACAACTATACCTCATTTTCAAAGAACTCTGAAACACTTGCTGCAGTGCCGCAGGAATAACATAAAGTTGATGGAGTTGCACTTTCTAAAAATGGAAAGAAATGTGAAATTTAGAATTTGGGATTCTAACTTCACAAACTTGCAAGCATTGCACATTAAGAAAGGACTGCAGTTACAAATATGTTGTTGATAATAAAATCAAAAGTCATTGAAATCCTGTTATGGTTGAATAAGGAGACGGAGTTCATGGTTCTTAGTTGATTTTGACAGAGAACACGGCCTGGTAAATTAAAGTGTTCTATATTAAATTATATGATAAGCAATGCAACATTGTCTTGTGGGTGCTAGGCAGATAACCAGTTTTCCTCAAAATAATGGAAAAAAAAATGTGTTGGCTTTAAGAAAAAACAGAAATTCCTCACGTAGAAATCCTCAACATTTAAAGAAAATTGCCCTCACATTTTGTAGTTGAAATATTAGCATAGAATGGATAAAATCCCTCCTTCAACGAGTAGGTTCCATGTCTCAGCCATGTTTTGTATGCAATCCGCTAACTTTTTATTGGGAGTTCTTATCCTATGGCGGATTGGGTGGAGGCCCATGCAGGTGTGGAGAGAGCATACAGGCTCCATGCAGATGAGGTCTTGGGTGGGATTGAGCCCAGAGCTCATCATTGGAAGGCAGAGGTGCTGGCCACTGAGCCACCACACTGCCCAGAGGTCAGTATGTTACTATACGCCACATAGTGGAGGCTGGAATATGCAGTTTATTGCATAGGTAGAACTATCTACTTTACAGTATAGGTAAATTGTTACCAAATGTGATGAATTCACCCCTTGATAAATATAGATAAATAAATAAATAGCCCATCTACCAAAGGACAACATTTAATATTTATTTAAAATATAATTGTATGCAGTTGAAGAGTTTTTAGCATATTAACAATTTATAACATGTACCATCACCATAAAATGTTACAAATTGTCAATAAAAAACAAATGGAACTTCATCTGTTTCCCTTTAGCCGACAATGAATTAAAAACGGAAAGTTCAGAATTTGCCTAATTACAGAAGTAGCTTGGAAAGTAATCAGGTTACCTACTGAATGTTTCCTTGCAAACAAAAAGCAGATCCGCCTGAAAGTATAAGGAAGTAAATACTGAACATCAAATATTTACTGTTTTTAACACATTGTTATCACATTTTAGAATCTCGATTTACCTGGAGAAACATCCTAGTCTTCCAAAATAACGCAAATAATAATAAAAGCTAAGTTTTGCCTTTCCCTTTGGATTTGTACTATTGTTAATCTTCAAATAAGATCCTGTGTCCCCAAAATTTTACAGTAATATGATGATGGTAACACGGGTCACAGATCACACTTACTTTTCTGTATTTTCAGGGGAATTCATCAACAGGGGAAAATTATATCAGAGGTCTTTTAACCAATAGCAACCAATTAGAAGTTGCCTTTCATAATTCTACTTTCCCTGTACCAGTAAATTCTAACAGCTAATGGTAGCTATGGGTTACAAGACTTCTGGAGGACCCCATCTCCCCCTTCCCCCCCACCTCGTTGATAAATTCCTGTATTTATTGTTTACAATAAGAGTTATAATGAGAGTTAACACATTCAGGGGAATCATTTACAGAGGTCTACTAACCAATCAGTAGTCTGCATTCTCTGGTATAAGGAAGCAAAAATAATAATAGAAAACTGCTGATTGGTTGCTATAAGTTATTAGACCTCTGTAAAGTTTGGCCCATTGAGGAATTCCACTAATTATAGCTATAAATAAAACACTGATTTATAAACCTGCAAAAAGTAAATAATTCCATTTTCCTTTTATGAAAAGTTTTAATAAAAGTTATTTTTATCCCTGAGACCAAAAATTTGACATATATTTATAAATCAGGGAAACTGTTAATTTTTTTCCTAGGAGACAGTGGTAAGGCAGAGCAGCTAGACCCCTAAGGATTATGGGCCTGGTTCCAACTGCAGCAATCACTCTGATTTCTTTACTTAGGCCCTGCAGGGTTCCCTGGAATTCCAAATTCTTATCCATTGCTGGGTTCAATCCCACCTTTTCTCCAGACCCTAAGTACCAGTGTAGCAGTGGGAATGAAATGAAGTTGAACATGCAGGGGTTCATGGGAGTGATGGGCATATATCATTTAAAAGGGTTTCCTATCAGGTATGAATTTTGGCTAAAAATAGCACTGAAACTGGCACCTTTTAGTTGCAATGAGACCAGCAAAAGAGTAAGTAATTATGCAGTAATTATTATTTTGTGGCCAAAAAGTGATGGTGCACCAATATTAGATGAAGACTCTTTGGATTATTGCAGTTCAAAACACAATATGATGCCCTTTCATGTACTACATTGTGGGTAAAGCCTTCCCCTGATCTATTTTCTCTCTAGAGTAATATTGCCCATGGGATCAGTAATCCCATGGACCCCTGCATCTTAATATTAGTTATCCTCTCCCCCGCTGGATATTCAGTGTAAGTGGAAAGCTGCAGAATCAATGGCAGCTGCCTGGTTCCTCTTCTGCACTGATAGGCTCAAGGTATTTATTATTTTGGTTACTGGCATGATCGATGGCAGCTCATTCAGTTGGTAGAAGACTCTTTGCTAGGCAACAAGATGCTACCCCCAGCTCCTGCAATCCCATGATATTGTATGTGAGTTAGGAGCGCTAACCCCACTGTTCAACTTTAATACAGCATTCTGTTTCTCTAACAGAAATCTCATAGGCCTTAGGGTTGTCTCATAGTGAGCCTCAGATCCTGTAGGGGTAGCAGTATGAGTTAAATAGTTAAAGTTCTAATGTAAGACTTTCCTTTACAATTTTTAGTAAAAGCAAACATGTAACTGGTTTTACTTATTTTCTTGATCTGAAGTGACATCAAAATGAAATCAAACTTTTTTAACAGGTATCAGTCTATCTGCACTAATACATTCCCGACATTCAGGCAAGAGTGATAAGATCACTACATATCAACAAATACACTCTCAGAGCGGAGGAAAAATGCATTACAAATAAATGGAAAGTTTTAGGACTTGCGTGTCAACAACCCATCGTTTTGTTCACATGCACGTGCACTAAATGATACCCTTCTGCTCAGATATTCTAACCTTGATAGTGTTGCTATCATCTCTAAGATATTATTGAGCCTGGGATTGTTTTTATTTCCACTGTTCTTGTGACCAAGGTAGCCAGTGTCAGACAGAGTAGCCATCAGGAGTTGATAGCAGTGATTTCTGGGGATTAGGAGAACATCTTTTACAAATGTTGATTTCAGTTGGGTGTTGGGTAGTGTTGAGCGATAATATCGAATAATGTTGAAATCGGCACGATTATCTAGATAATAGTTGCCCCTCAATTATTAGATAATTACCTGTAGAAATCGAGAGGATAATCGTCGATAATCGTCATTGTGCAGCCGCGGGGGGATGTTAATTGCAGCCGCGGCATACACGGTGGTAGCCTCCAACTGCGTGAATGAGCACCCAGTCTCCATTTTCTCTCTCTGTCAAGGAGCTGTGATCGGGGAGGCAAAGGCAGGAGAGGATTGTGGGCCCACTGCTGGCATGGGGAGGGAGCTGATGGGAGAGGGCGAGGACGCAGCTGATTTCCAGGGCCGGACGCAGCTGATTTCCAGGGCCGGATCCCAGAGTATGAGGCTGGTGAGTACTTCCTGTTAATTTATTGCTGGCTGCACCGGCTGTGGTAGCCTCAGTAGCACCAGGGAGAGGGAGAGGACGCAGATTATCATTACGATAATCATTATCGGATGCCGATAATTGACTCGATTATTTCAAAAATCGATTATCGATTCGATAACGATTATTGGTATCATTGCTCAACACTAGTGTTGGATTCTTCTTCAGGAACACAGAAGTTCACATCGGTTCTGATATGCAAGTTCACGGATAAACTTGATTAATGTCGTTCGATTGGTTCTTTTGTTTTTATTTTGCCCCAAACAAAGCGGATGTTTTTCTGTATATTTGAACATAAAGGACTGTTTGATCAAGTTTAATCTATTCGAAAGCATTTAGGTTTGATGTGTAAGTAGGCTATTGACTGCAATGGAATTTATCCATGTTTACTGAGTACATACTGTACAATACATTGGGTTTCTTGGGAAAGATTGATGGATATTGCGGAGTCATATTATAACGTATTTATATAGAGCGATATCATCTTCTGAAACACTTTACAGAGATTATTCATTCACTTCAGTCCGTTCCCCATCATAGACAGATAGAGAAAAGCCAAACAAATAATTATATCTTTGCAGTTAAATTCATGAATTTTATTGCTCTCTGTCTATCTTTACTGATAGCAGCCATGTTGTTAAAACATACTTCACACAGGTGGGGCTTATTTAATAGGCTAGGTTCATACTAGTGCTTTTTTTGTGCCGCGTATTTATAAAAGCACGTCTAGACAATACGACGCATATTTTAGTCCAGCATATATTCTAGACGCGCTTTTCTATTGTATTTACCTGATACAGTGTGAAGGCTCTGTTGGCATTTGCGGCTCGTCCTATCTGGCCGCATTCTATACGCAGCTTACATACGCTGGCCAAAATGCAACATCAAGAGTTCGCGCATGTGCGCTAGTATGGCCGGAACAAGGTAAGTTACATAGGGATTCGCGGCTTGGCTTTTTATTTATGCACGGCGTATATACAATAGTGTGAACTTAGCCTTAAAGTCTGAACAGTTGTGTAAATGTACAAATGCGCATTCATTTGTCACTTCATCATCTTTGAGTATTCAGCAAAGTTTGTGATAATGGTACATTCACATCCAATTCGGATGCTTACGATGGTCTCATATCTTTATCCATTTTTTTAAAACAATAGCTGAATAATATACATCATAGACACAATGTATCTTTTTTTTTTTTTGTTGAAGGACGGTTTTGATTTTATAGTGATTTATAAATGCATTTGAGGAGTTTTCATTCTTTTGCTACAACTGTTCTCCGAAAGGTCTTAGGTACATTAGCTCACATTTACATAATTAGATTTATGGTTTATATAGTTTTGTTTGATTCGTGTAAAGGGAAAAACTCATATATCATTTAAATCAGTGCTTGTGCTGAGATTAAAAGAAATAAAGTGGAAGAATTTAGCACATTACTAAAGTCTGTAATGCTGTCAGCAGATCTGGAGACTTTGAACTGTAAACGTAACAGAAGGAAGGGTTTGTATACAGCAATCATTACAGATTACACTTCTGTCTAAGTATCCAAGACTGCATAATTGCATGACGTTATAGTTCAGTGTGTCCTGAGTGCACCAAAGGTCGTTCATACATCCCAAGAACTTGCAGTGTTCGCTGCTTGTTAAAACATATGCAGTGATAATTCATCAAAAGGTACAATCATTTACAAAGGTCTAGCAACAGATTTTGCCATTGATAATTCTATACCAGTTTAATGTTAACGGCTGATTGGTTTGCTATGAGTTACTAGAAGTCTGTAGTCTTTAACCAATAAATTGATAAAAACATATGAGAAAAATGTTTTAGGTTTGAAATATATTAATATCAAAAGAAATCTTACAAGTTAAGTTTCCCTTTAACTCAAATCAGGGACCCTTTGAACGGGGGTAAAATTGTACTCAAACCAGAATTATTTGCAATATAAGCAATTCTTACTTCCATTCGCTGATTTATTGCAATATTATAGCTTTACGGACATTTTAAATTGTATAATAAAATCTGCAATGCAATGTTGATAGCTCTTATATGTTATGTTATAAATATGGAAATCCTTTGGATATCTAAATCTTAACATTTTACAGTTTTCTAGGAAAGGATTTTTTTTTTTTATTATTATTTTATTTTAATACTACTAAATCAAAACTCAGCAGTTTAACACAGAAGATGCATTCTGCTTCTGCATAGAAATCATAGTTCCTCCCTGCAATATCCTACATACTTTGTCTATTATTTATTGTCATATATTTTAACCAGTTGGAAGGGGTTATTCACTAAAGTCCGAATTGTTGCGTATAGGTGTGAATTCGCCAGCTAAAGAATTCGCAATAGACTGCTAGTGTCGCAGTTGCGTCTTTATTTCATTTCACTGTTATGTATACAAGTACTTTCTTTAATTATTTAATTTAAAATTTCTTTAATGTATACAAGTACTTTCTTTAATTTTGCTGGTATGTATACATGTACTACTCAGTGACAATAATCTCATCCATCTATCTATCAATAATGAGAATATTGTCACAGTGGCTTTACTATGGCAAATTGTCGCAGTCGCAGCTTTAAAACTTGTCACGATTTTATAATGGCGAAATTGTCGCGGATTTGCCATTGTTTGAGAATTCAACAGTCGAATTCGCACCTTAGTGAATAACCCCCTGAATGTTGCTGTGGAATAAAAAAAAATGACAAAATCAATTTTGTGACCATGCTCTAAAGTGCACATAGACTTTTGTGCCCGCTGGCTGTTATTTCTGAAATGTCCCCGTATAAAGGATATAAAGATATTCCTGGCCAGGAAAAACAAAAAGCATTAAATGTTATATCTAACATAAATAACATCCCTTTGTGAAAGCAATGCGTTCAAATACAGCTAATAAAATATATATAAATTGATTTGCGGTAGTTTTCTGACGTGAGTCGAATTGTGCGACACAAGGATGTGCATTATTTACAGATAAATATATTTATTTCGGTACAAATAAATCAGATTTTATAGAAAGGAATAAAAAAAAAGCGTCCGTTTTGTGCAGAGCGGACATTTTCTTAACCTCGACCGCATAAAAGTTTTTTCTTTTCCTTTAATATATCAACATTTGAGAGAAGACATATATTCCGACATCATTTCTTATGTTAAATAATTTATCCCCAGTACAAAATAGATAAGACGTAAACCTTCCCCCAGTTTTGTGCTTGCAATCTGGGAAAACGCCAAGCTAGGCAGAAATGGCCATAACCACCTTAGGCTAAGCATTAAAAAGGAAACGATTTCCCCAGCAATTTTAAAAAAAAGATAAGCTTAGACGCCAGAATGAGCTTTATTCAATTGTCTGAAGGATGGAAATTGGCAATAAAATTGTGGTATTATATAATGGAAGAGCAGATCTTCTCTGGTTAAATAGCCTGTGCTCCAGGGGTGATCTTAAATGATTTTATATAAATAAAGGGGGGGGGGGGGGGGGGGGGGGGGGAGAGCTGAGAAAAGAAAATGGACAAGGTGAACAGTAAAAAGACAACTGGACAGCTGGATGGATCAGAAGGCCTCTGAGCTTGAGAACTTTTCATTGAGGTGATAAATGTTAATATAGAATTAGAAATGTTCCTGACTATACAAATAATGTATACATCTGTAATAGAGTATTACATAGGTTTTTTTGCGTTGTTGCTCTTTCAGTTAGGCCTAGTGGAGGGAAATGCATACTAATGACCAGCAACCGCTGGGAGAGCCACAAGTATTACTGCTCTGGATTATGGGAAATCATTTCACAGACCAAAACCTCCCATTTTGCCATTTCCAATTTGTTATTTTATTTTTAGTTTTCACTTTATCTTAACAAATTCATTCAGAATAAAAGTTATTATTTTTTTATTTTCTATTTTGATTACAATGGGGTGGGGGGTTATTGACTAAAGTGAGATTTCGACTGTCGAAACAGCTGTAAGGAATTGCTCAGTTGTAGAACAGCCTCTTGTGAATAATTCACCTCAGAATAGCAACTTTTCTGGAAAAATCCGGTTTATTTTCCAAAGTAAAGCACACACTTTAAACAGAACTCTTCTGGACACGGTTTAAACAGCAATTAGGAACAGTCCTTTCAAAACATTATAGTCTCTGTCCATGGTTCAAAACATAAATTTAAAAAAATACAAACCTATTCCCATAAACACATAGGGACTTCTGAAACCAAACTTGCAGCAGGAATCCTAACAGAAGTCTGCTTTTCAAACAGTAACCCCCACCCAAGGGCTTTCCCTACCTGCCTTTTAACACAGTTTTTAACCTGCAGCTGGGATTGATTTAAAAAACTGGACTGTTCTCCAGCCATAGGAACAAACAGCTGGGGAAACATACCTTCCCTCATACAGCACACCACTCAAGTCGCCTTGCCGAGACTGGAATCCCTTTAAAGCGTTCGCTGATGTCCGTGTGCAGGATATCAGTGAGCGCATAACAGTATGTGCGAGCTGAGAGGAAGCATCGCAAGGTGCGTTCACACATAACAGTATGTGCGAGCTGAGAGGAAGCATCGCAAGGTGCGTTCGCACCTTGCTGAATTACCCCTTGTACTTAATACTAAGTGACCACTAAATAGAAAGCACTTTCTATAGTCTTAAGTGTCTCTTTAATATGACAATCCTGTTGGTCCCAGGTACTTTTTATACAGGAAGTATTACAGAAGAAGGTGATACTATTCATTACTCATCTTTCCAGTCAAGGTCATTATACTTAGGTACTTTTTATTTGTACATTGCAAATCAAAAGTACCTTACCTAATCCATTCATATCGTCGAGCCGCCTTTCTCCATGGTTTGACTGGTAAAGCAAATAGCTCTGAATCATTTATTTTGTAAGCATAGTCTGTCTCTTTAGGATAAATCAGACATTCAAGTCACACAAAACAAACTAATGTTCTCACAGTAAAGAAAGAAACAGAATCACTAATTGAATCATAATTAAGCTGTAACTTCTTATGTTACTCTGAAGTCTCTTCTTTCCCACATTGCTGATTTACTGGTCCCTCTAATTAAAGTGATTCTACACTTATGATTAAACACACGCTTTATTCTGTGTCCAATGTTGTTCACTTTTTCCCATCCTGATCCTGAGGGTTTTTTTTTTTTTACATTTTATAAACTGTGTCCCAAACCAGATTTAGCTCATTTATGGAAAATAAACTCTTTCCACCAGATTAAAGGACAAGTAACTCAGGAAACATAACAGATTAGTCCTATTCAGTAACTGTAAAATATTGTTATATTGAAATGTCATTTTTTTTATATTGCATTTTCTGGGCTTTCTGAAGCACTTCATGCACGTGCGTTATCTAAGGTTCCATAGAAAGATAGGTGGGTGTGTTGTTTACTGAAAAAAGATGGCTCCAACCATCCCAGACACAAAACAAAACATCATAAAGAACATTTTAAAAAGTACTGCGAATAAATAGCAGTCATGCTAACCCAATTTGATTCTCTTTTTTATTATTTTTTTGCTGTTAATGGTTCTTTAACATAGCCATGTTCTATGGTCAAGCAACTACTGAAGATCTCATTTAAGCTTGTGTATACAAACTGAAAAGGTTAAAGGGAAACTTCACGAACATGTATTATCTAAAATTCCGTAGAAAAAAACTAGATGGGTGGGTGGTTTACAGAGAAAGGATGGCTGCATGCATCATATTGACCACAGAAATCAATAAAAATCAGTAAAGAAACCTCAAACAGACCATTTTTTGAAGACTATGAATAAATAACAGCTATGCTAATCCAATGTACTGCTACTGGTTATTTCATATAGTCTTGTTCTATGGTTCAGCAACTACTGAAGATTGCATTTAAGATTGTGGATGCTAATAAATGGAAAAAGTTAAAGGGAAAATGGTCTCTCATATTATACTTCACCAAGTTGCAGTGGAAGTTGTATAGGATATTGAACTATATGTTTGTGTGGTATAATCATTTTCTCTGCATTTTTTTTTTTTTGGTATAAATAGTGAAAATACAATAGGATTTATAGAAAAAAAGAAAGGGACTAATGTTTATTATGTACTGTAGAAAAAATGGGCAACATTATTTTTAGCACGACTTGATAAATACCTGCCATCATCTGTTTCTTCCCTTACTGCATATATCATATATTTGTTTGAATTACTAATTTCAATGCTTTTTTTGCATTTTTAGACTTGGGTGAGGAATCTAGGACGGGAAGCCTTAAATCAGTCAAATGCAAATTGACATGAAAAATCAGAGACTTATTAATTCTAAAAGAAGAAGCATTTTTTTCATGTAATAAATATTACCAGACCGGGCACTTTGAAAATGAAACTTATTTCGAAATCAGAACTCAATGACCTTCAAAAAAAAAAAAAAATCACTTGTAAAATAGCCGTGTGACCACACTAGCTTCTTCAATCAGTGCGACAAAAATAAGTTGTAACTTTTATCCCAAAATAGCTGCTCATTGTAATTCATATTAATCATGAATTTAGACACATGCTCATGATTATATTTCTAAAATAAAAACTGGCGCAATGCTCTGGTTCAGGAAAATGCAGATCACTATGAATGGTGAATGATACAGCAGTTTTTTTTTAATCTCTTTAACAACTGAAAGAATTAGGAGATGTGTGTTGAAAAAAAAGTACTCAGGTGATCATCACCGTATACAGTTTGAATAATAAAAACTAACAGTGATGAATGTTTTCTGAAAAAGTGAACCAAATATTTAAAAAAAAAAAATTTGATTGGGCCCCTTATGTCCCCTTTAAAAAAATACAAGATTTATCCATCACATAAATAGCTGAGTACTCTATTTAAAAAAAACGGTAAGTAGCAACACTTTTATCAATGAATCAATCAATACCAGTTTCTCCTGTAAAATTATTGCTCAAGTTAAAATGGGCAAAATATATTAAAGTTGGAAGGACCGCGTTTTTCCTGTGAGATTACCGTGCAAATTTTTTCGATCGAGTTTTTCAATGGAAAGGTAGCCATATTTAAATTAGTAGTATCGCTACCTTTTTATCGAAAACTCGAGATCGAAAAACTGGGATGTAATCTTGTGGGGACAACATGAGATCTTGTGCGTTAAACTCGGCAAGACCGCTCTTAGGGGGAATTCAGCATGCAGCAAAGTGAGCTCCGAAGCGTTCGGCTCACTTCGAAAATGGTATTATGTGCATGCTGATGTCCGCGTGCAACAAAACTCCCTTGAGTTTTCAATTGTAGCAAACAGATATAGGCAATGACTAATGGAAAATACAGACATACAGAATCTCAGGAGAGAGCTCAGAGAACTATAGCCTGGGTTTCTGGAGAGGTTTTAGGGGAATGTTAAAGATTCAGGGACCATATGTGATGGCCAAGGCAAAAGAGCTGGAAACAGAAGCATCTCATCAGAATCAACAGGCAAAATGAGTTGTTGACTAAACAGAAGTGTAGGTAGGCAGAAAATGTTCATAATAATAGTCAAGTGAAGGTCAGGATAGGTGGCACAGGTTCAAACATCTGGAATGTCATGAGTAGTTACACAGTAACAAATGCAGACTATGCTTCAACATGGACTTTGAATAACTGGAACCAACTTGTGCAAACACCAGCAGAAGTAGCCTAACACTTATAGGGATGGTAATTGGTAAGTAGGATGAACCTGGGCAAACATATGCCAGGTATGTAGGCAAAGATATATCATGCCATCAGTCTTACATCCTGTGTTTAAAACAGTCTAGGGCAACAGTTCTCAATCTACTTGCATTCATCACCCCCGGGATCACATCAGCATGCTGGTGTGCGCTTGGTGATATCACCACATTGCGCATCATGTGGTGACGTTCAGGCACAACGTCATCACATACATGTGTTACGTGATGATGTTTGGCACCCCTACATAAAGGGACCTGCACTCACTACCAGAGTTAGGTAGTGGAGCAGCGTATTCAGCAACCCTGTGAGATTGTCATTCGACCCCCAAAGTGGTCGTGACCCACAGGTTGAGAACCGCTGGTCTAGGAGTACCTGGTGCCTGAAATGCAGCAGGTTCATCAATTCAATCCTGGGCAGGGGTAGAACAAGTACTTCTTTGGGTGATCATGACAAAAGAACATACATAAATCATAGCCCACTCCATGTTAACCAAAGGAAAAACCTGTTCCAAAAAACAAATAGTATAACTATCAATTCAGCCATATATAGGTGGTGGGAGCTGGAAGGAATAATGGATCCGTTGCTGGCTCCCAGACATTTGACTGCACCACTTTCCACATTATTATTTCCTCTATTATATTTGGAAATATTCTTACTAGCAGGAAAGTCATTAAAACTCCATTTTAAGCCCAACCAAGCAGATGACTCATTGTCACATCTACAGGTATATCGCTGTACAGCTTATCTGCCCATGCAGAAAAAAATTGCTTTATGTGCTCTTGGTAAACCATTTGTAATTTCACCGCTCAATGCATTGCCCTCAATGTAACCTCACATTTCCACCACAATATTATCACTGAGAGTGTACATAATCATCTCCATCACATGCAACTCATTCTCCAGTACAATTGCCAATGCAACCCTACTTGTTTACACTTTATTCCTTAAACAGATTGTGACATTGTATCACCAGCTTTTACACCAACCCCCCCCCCAACCCAACTGTTATTGTTATACACGAACCACACAACTCTCTTTCTCTCATACATTGAATTATGAATTTCTTTTAGTTCACATGCAAATTCATAGTAATGATAAATATCAAAATGAGAAGTTCACTGCACCAAAATAGTTTTTGCTTTCTCCAGTAAACTTCTCTGTCTCCTGGTTAACATTTTATTTCTCTTTTAGCCCAACATCATATATCTTCGGCATCTTCTTATCTGTCCCCTTGCTATCTATTGTTATTCCAGTAAATTTATGAGTCTTTCCAAAGTATATTTAATCCTGTTAAACCCTTTCATTATTAATAATCTAAAAAGTCAAAGTCTACAATACAATAACTGGCTATACAGTGGTTTAGAAGGCCCTGTCCATTGGAGCTTCTCTAAGGCCAGGTTCACGCTAGCAATTATATGCGCAGCACATTTAGAAAAGAGCGTCCTGAAAATATGCTGGAAAATTAAGGCCAGTGTATATTAGAAATGTGCTTTTCTATTGTACTTACCCGACACAGTATGAATGTTCTCTCGGCGTACACGGCTTATTCTATGTGTGTGCATTCCTTGCGTCCTGTCCGTACACTCAATAAATACGTGGCATGAAGCGTTCCAAATGTTCGTGCGCTCATGTTCAACACCAATGTGAATCTGGCCTAAAGGTTTTGTTTTGAGACCCTCAGCTATAAATGATCTCAGGTTACCAAATCTAAGGCTTATGGTTCTGTTCTACTTATCAATTCTGTAATTATGGTCCATTTATTAGGAGAACATATCCATTAATTCTGCATCAATTATCACCTGTACACAACTGACCTTAACATTTTCTGTTTTAATAAATTCACTTCAGATATTTGACTTTCTTCATATTTCCTCCTGGGTATCCACTGCTTCCTTAAATAAAACTCAAGGACACATGAACTAAAAGTATTCCCCTACAGCTCAAAATGTACTTGTTGAGGGCATGACTGTATATCCTGAGGTATCACATTACCTTACAACTTACTGGTGATTGATTCAGGGATATAGTCTGAATGCCAGTATAATAATAATAATAATAATAATAATAATAAAAAGGATTAACCACCCCCCAATCCCCCCTTCCCCTGCACATGATGCAGTAGGCCACAAAAAGTCCAGAGTGATTGCCACTTCCCTGCAATAAATCACAGACAAATATATAAGCAGAAAAAAGGTAACCAAATATAATGTAGTGTATAATTGTATTCGCCCTCTAGACTAGAATTTTGTTTGTTTGGTTTTTTTGGTAATGGGCTCACAGTCTAGAAGTTTGAACACACATATTAGAAGTACTTTGGTTTCCCAGAGGTTACTCTTCAGTATCTAATTGAGAATTAGCTGAGTGTCTGCTTGTCTTAGATGTATGGATCATTTTAGTAATTTGTATCTGTACTGGTATAACCAACACAACAGACATATAGACATGTACTGGAATAACATGAATAATGAGGCCAGATCTGACAATGAAAAGATTGTTACTGGGATAAATTGTCCCTTTGGGACACACATGGAATGATAAAAAGACTAAAATTAGCAGAAATACTTGTCCCTGTGTACAAAGATTTAAGCTGAGCACAGTTTCATTGGGATCAGTGGTATTTGCTAACGACCTCATATACAAGCTCATTCATTCTTTGTCAGAATAGTATTACTTTGTTAACCATGATGAACTCTGTGAATGACACACCACTCATTGGGTTTTCATGGTGTCACACTGGCATAGAACACTATCTCCTGACAGATCTGCTTTGTATTTCCCATGGAGCATTACATGTCAGTCTACTAACTGAGTTTCTGTCTGTGACATAAATGGGCATTTCAATGAAACTCTCTTCTTTCTCCATGATCATTATTCAAGTAGGAAATATTTAGCTTAGTTTCGATGTCCCAAACAAATGCTAACAATGTTTCTTTCTAAAAATGTAAACAATGTCTTAATAGATGCTTTGAATGCCATGAGAGTCATAGTGTTTGGTTATCATGGCTGGAACATTCTTCTACTCTGAGATATGTGAGGATTGTGGTATGTATCAATTACAACATAATGTCCATACTTACAGTGAATATATAATATGTGGAAACAATGTTATATTTAAAAACTCTAGGGATATTATAGGTTTTTTTTTTGGAAAATAATTTTATAGTATATGTAAATGTTAATCAACTTTATCATCATTCTGTTTATTAATAGGAAGGCCAAACTTTACATCAGCGGTTTTCAACCTTCTTAATGCCGTGACCCCTACTATGATGTCATCACGCTGGGCATATCTGTATGTGGGCGGACCCACCTGGAGACGGAAAGAGGAGAGGTGTCTCAATGGTTTTCTTAGGCGACCCCTGTGAAATCGTTGTTCAACCCCCACGGGTTGAGAACCGCTGCTTTAGATTCATGTGATCAGACTTTGATCTCATTGGATCTTGTTAATGTTCTACCTTAAGCATCTAGCAACTTGCTGCATGCATGGAGTAGAATGTATAGGTAATCCCTCTCAAGCCTTTCCAGCATTCAACGTAAATGATGAATAGTTGACCCCCATGCATTTTAATCACTATATGAGTAGTTAGAATGCTAGAAATCCAACTGACTCATTGATTAGACTTGTAAATAAATCTGAGTTACTTTACATAATACATTTGGTTTTTACACAAAATATAATTTGTTCAAACTGATTAAAAGCCAGATCTATAACAGATACAGAAATATTGGGAAGGCAGAATAGAATTCTAATAATAAATTCAAATACTGTATTTATACATTTATTTACTTCATGAAATAATTGAAATAGTGCACTCACCTTGGTTTAGGTACTGAATGTAAACTTTTAGGGCCTCATTGTCTAAAGTCCAAATAGTCACGTAGAGCTAAGAATTTACTTCTATCCTCCACTCCCCCATTTTCTCTTTTTTGATTAAACTCTGCAAAGTGGCGAATACATGACCAATTCAGGCGTTTATGATAGTCGCAATCTTAGGGAGCTCACGGCATCACTTTGCATGCACGTACACAGGCACTTCTATTATTGACTAAGTGGAGGAGTGGTGCAAATGTGCTAATGTGACTAGGTGAACTGTTCCAAATTCACCTGTTTGACTTTGCCACATCAGTCTGATCTCTTGGGGGTCTGATGGCAGGGCTCTCGTGTTGCATAAGATGACGATTCAAAATTGGTGCTTTCAAAACTGGTACTCCACCAAACCCAGCATCCCAACTAACCCCTATTTTTAGTTTCCAGCATGCTTTGTATCTCTCTATTGTCCAGACATTCTGGAATGCCAAATGCCTTAATTCTTTTTATCTCCAGCTGTTTTCCCACCAGCAAATCACAAGACTAACTTGGCATTTCTCCTCACTAGCCTCTGTTGTTATTCAACAAATTCTGATGCCCTCCATTAGTAATTAAGTGACCCCCAACGGCCGACATTCAGCACTTACTGTGGCACAAACACTTAAATGATTTTCAAATTAAGAAATAAAGGCAAGCAAAATTCCAGACAACAGATTTTAATCAGTCTAACAGCGTACAAGCAATCAATGGGAAAATAAAAGTCTAATTAACTTTAGAAAGTCATACTAGCTATATCAAGTGGCACAAGGAAACTGCTTGTTTTAAGTACAAGGCAGTAACACGTTTCATGGGATTTAAAGAAAAATGTCATCAAAATTCACAGCAAAGCTTTAGGCCCTTATTCACCAATGTGCGAAGTGAGCCGCGATGTGTTCGACTCACTTCGCACATTGTGTTATGCGCATACTGATGGAGACTCGAGTGCTCTCGCCGGGAGGGGAATCCCTTTAATGCGCATGCTGGTGTCCGCCCACAGGACATCAGTATGCGCATAATACAATGTGCGAAGTGAATCACACACACATCGCGGCTCACTTTGCACATTGGTGAATAAGGGCCTTAGTTGTCATTCCAGCAAATATTTGTAACTCGTGACTCTTAAAGGGGCTGCTAAATTTGATATCCCAACCAACATCTGTCAAGGATGCTGGGAACTGTTATTAACCAATAAAATCAGGATAAAATCAGAAGGGTTGAGTATAATTTTATTGTGATGGAAAAAAAAAATTCCCTAATAATTGCAGATTCAGATTTGTAGAAAGCAACAATATCCTTCCACAGGAGAAAGACTACAGCTTCAACATAGTATCACAAAGCGTACTAATACCACCACATGCCTGTTTTTTTGTGCACCACAATCCCAGCACCTAAGCAACCTTTGACCTCAAATTCTCTGATGTCAGAGTTGCTATAATGTATAGCAGCTGTTCTAGTTTAGAGTGGATTTGGTATCCTCGGACTCATCTGCTATCTTAATGTAGCTGAATAACTCATTTACTAGTGTCGAAAAATCATTTTTTCCACCTGTTTTTCACCGCAAAATAATTTTTTTTTTTAAATTTAATTGGCACCTATAGCATAATGAACTGACACTTTATGTTACTGCACTTGTTACCCTCCTATCTGTTTATGTGTCTTCCTCCTATTTAGATTGTAAGCTCTATAGGGCAGGGACCTCCATCCTCTTGTTTCAGTCATGGCCTGGCACTTAGAGTGATGTATTTTCTTGATTATATGCTTGTAATTTACTTCATTTCTTCTTTGTTATGCACTTCCCTTGTCTGTATTATAACTGTATTGTTGGATTATTACAGCGCTGTGTAACCTTGTGGTGCTTCATAAATAAAAATATACATACGTACATTGCTCTTTCTATGTTAAATCATGCCTGTCGCCAGTGTGCTTTCAGTAATGTATAAAAGCTAGTTATGATGTCATTGTCTCCTTTACACAGACATCATTTCACTACAATATGCCTGTTTATGAGGAATTTGCTAAATTCACGATAAGTTGCTCCATTGCAGTGACAATAAACTAAATAGTGAAAACGCACCACTGACTGTTACACTACTGACGTGAAATGGCCCAAACTCATGCCTGTGAATTCCTAAAGCGGTTCCATGGAAAATAAAGGTTTACATCATGTCTGAATTGACCTGCGGCTGAACATGTTTATATAGCGTGGCCTTGGCTACTACTTCATAACTGAGATGGAAAAACAGTATCCATTATTTCCTATGGGATAAGCCACACATACGACTTTGTTCTGCACCATAGTCAATAAAGAGTCTAATTGAAATTTGACCAGCTACAAAGCAGCCCCTGTGGCTCCAGCCTTGCAGTAAAAATGATGCAGTAAAATAAATATTTGCACTGAAAGAATAACATAACAAGAAGATAATGAAAAGATATTCAATAAATAGTAAAAGTGGCTGAAACATAAACTGTAAAGGTGAAACAGATTATTAATTTGCCCTTAATAATTTTATATATAATTTATACATCAAAATGTAAGAATTTATCACATCTCCCTACATCATTAAGATATGTTGGGGGAACGATGCCAGGGCATTTCTAGTATTCCCTAGTATGGCACCCCTTGGGCAACTCTCAACACAGCCCTTGATTCCCAACTCTAAGGGGGTTATTGACTAAAGTCCGAATTGTCACATAAAGTTGTAAATTCACCGCTTCCCCATTTTTTCGTATTCAGCAAACTCTGTGATGTGTCAAATTCATCAGCTAACGATGGTCATACACTACACAATGGATGGCAAGGTCATCAATTTGCTATGGGAATACTGATGCGGTGGCAAATTCTCTATGGGAATTCTCTGATTGGCCAATAAGGAGTAGAGAATCAGAGCATAGAAACCATAAGTGGTGAGAATTCATTTCCACAGTCTAAATCTCACTTTGATCAATAAACCCCTCAGAGTTTGAGTGCTTGATGTACCATGCGCTTCTTATTGAAATATACCCACTGAGTGGCATGCGGCTGAAAGATTGGGGTGGGACTGGACAGTCTGTCCTTAGATTCAGTCATAAAAGAAAAAAACATAAATCTATGTATTGAATCATAGCATTTTCTTACTTTCTGTTGCATGCAATATGTGCTGAATTAACCATTTTTTTTTTTTTAAACAATCTGAAGTAGCTGAGAATATCCTTACAGATGGTGAATGAGGGGCAGATGGAAAACATTTTTGGAATATTCTTAGTCGACCATAAGCAGACACACTGGGAAATCAACATTCTTAAAAGCAGTCTCCGAAGCACAAAATGTAATTTGAAAAACACTAAAATTACATCGAACATCTGAGGCAAAGAATTTCTGTTGCTCTGTAACCGAGGGAACCAAAATTTTCCCTAGAAACATCATATATTGAAAGAGGCAAATTAAAGTCATTCCCTGCTGTTGATAACAGTAATGTCCTGGTTTTATTTATTTATTTATTTTTTTTGGTCTGTCTTTTCAACTTGGAGAAAGTCTTTCTTTGAAGATATTTTAGGTCCCCCTACACACCACAGACAAATAATTAACACTTTGATCAACTATCTAATCTGCTTCACAGACAGATCTTGAGAGAGTAGTAAAAATCAGAGCAGATTGATCTGTTATTTGGAATCTTGATCTGCATATATAAATACTTTGCATTCTAGAGGGTTTTTTTTTTAACTGCGCTTACAGCATGGGGACTGCAATGTTACCTAGTAGAAAAAAAAAAGGAAAACCAGTTTTCTAAGAGGTTGCGGAATGCAGACTGGGCGAAATTTATTAAACTCGGAAAGCCTGCTCTGGGGAGGTAATTCAGGAATGTCCGAACTTACCTGCCGATCCTTTGATTCACTTCAGAGAGACTGGTACGCGCTTCCTGCTCTCTTATTACTGGAAATTTTGATATCGCGATATCAATATTGCGATATCGGTAAAAATTATCCGATATCACAATATCGATATCGCGAGATTGATATTTTCAATTTTAATAAATTTCGCCCTAAGGGGGTAATTCAGGAAAGTCCGAACTTACCTGACTATCCTTCGATTCACTTCGCAGAGACTGGTACACGCTCCCTGCTCTCCTGCTCGCAGAGATCAGCGAACACTTTAAAGGTACTTCGGCGAGGCGACTCGAGTGGTCGCCAGGTAAGCCAAAGTACCTTTAAAGCATTCGCTGATCTCTGCGTACAGGAGAGCAGGGAGCGTGTACCAGTCTCTGCGAAGTGAATCGAAGGATAGGCAGGTAGGTTCAGACTTTCCTGAATTACCCCTGGGGTCTTTCCTGAGTTTACCGGGAGAAATCTTGAATTGTTCTCGTGAGATTTCTTTCAATATTTCGGGATCGAGTTTTTGATCCTGATTTTTTTAAATTTTCAATGGAAATGCTACTAATGTAAAATATGGCTACCTTTCCATCAAAAAATTTTTTAACAATCAAGATTGAAAAAAAGGGGGTTATTCAAAAAGGTGCGAATTCGACTGTCGAATTTGCAAACAGTGGATTCCCATAGTAAATCTGCTACAATTTCCCCATTGTAAAGTCGCAACAATTTTTTAATGTTAAGATTGCGACAATTTCCCCATAATAAAGTTGCGACTGTGACAATATTCTCATTATAAAAACGCGACTGCGACAGTAGCAGCCTATTGCGACTGTCTTTATCTGACGAATTCGCACCTATATGCAACAATTCGGACTTTAGTGAATAAACCCCTCAATCTCGAGATATCTAAAGAAATCTCAATAGAACAGTGTGAGATTTCTCCCGATAAACTCAGAAAGACCCAGAATGGGGTAACAGCTTTAGAAAGTAACAGCTTTATTGAATATTTCTCTAACATTAAAATTATGTTGTTTACATGTGCACATGGTCTTTTTCAGAGTATATGCAGAATAAGATTGATGTATGTATAATTTTATTTATAAAGCATCACAAATGTATGCAGCGCTGTACAATTCAGCAATACAAGTACAATACAGACATGAGAAAGAATGCATTACAGAATACAAGTATAATGTCACAAGGATACTTCACTTTAAATGCCGGGTTGTGGTTGACACAAGAGATTGGAGGCCCCGTAAAGCTTACTGTACAGTTTAAATGGGAGGAAGACTTGCAAACACAGAGGGGAATAAGAGCTGTAACAATGTGCTGAAACACTGGTCAATAAATACAAATACTAGGCATAAATAACTAAGGATAAAATATAATTTATACATAGAAATTAGTGATAAAAATCAGTGCTAGTACGCTAAAAGGTAGGATTTCAGTTTGGTATTAAAAGTGCAGAGGGAATGTTCCTGGTGAAGATAAAGGGGTATAGAATTCCAGATGTGGGGGCAGAGAGAAAAGGGTTTAAGATGAGAAAGGGCAGTATTGGTGTGTGGCACATATGGAATGTATGGGCATATGATTGAGTAAATGTAGGGAGGGGCAACGAGTGAAGTGCCTTTAATGTCAAAAGGAGAACACTGTAAATGAATTGCCAAGGGGCAGAGAGAGAACAGACTGAAGTGGGGAAGCTGTAAGGCTAGATAGAAGAGCATTGCAGTAGTCTAAGCGGGATAGGAGGAGAGCATACATGAGAGTATTAGCAGTGGAGTGAGAGAGAAAGAGGTGGATCTTGGCAATGTTGTGAAAAAAAAAATCAACAGGTTTTAACAGTGGAAGAGATGTGTTTGGAGAAGGAAAGAGCAGAGTCAAAAATCACTCCAAGACAAGGAACAGAGGTTACAGGGTTGATGATCACACCATTAAGTAGAACGGAAAAAGTAGGAATAGGTCCAGGTCTGGGTGGAAAAATAATCAATTCTGTTTTAATTTGAGGTGGCGCTTGGCCATCCATGTGGAGATTGCCAGGAGACAGCTGGAAATATGAATCTGTATTTCAGGTGTTTAGCACAGGAGCGGATAAGTCAATTTGGGTATCATCTGCATACAAGTGATACTGAAGACCAAATGAATTAAGAAAGGAATGATCAGAAAGATAGGAAGCCAGCCAAGATGCAGCTTGATTACAGACAACAAGAGCATGGAGAATTTTTATAAGAAATGAGTAATCGACAGTGTTAAATGTAAAGGATAGGTCTAGGAGAATTACAACAGAAAAGTGACCCTTGGCTTTGGCAACCTGTAGATCAAGGGTCTCAAACTCAATTTACTCGGGGGCCGCTGGAGGTAGAGTCTGGGTGAGGCTGGGCCGCATCAGGTTTTCCACAAGAAAACAACAGATTAAAAACAATACATGGCCCTGCGGGGCAATCAGCGGCTTTGTGGGGCAATATGCAGCTGTGCTGGGTGATTTGCATCTGCTGGGTAAATTAGCACCTTTGTGGGGAAATATGCGGGTCAGCGGGGCAATGTGCAGCTCTGCAGTTCAATGTGCGGATCAGCGGGGCAATATGCGGCTCTGTGGGCTACTGGCGCATCTGTGATTTTTTTTAAATTATTTAATTTGGGGGTAAATTTAATGG
>WMED01002627.1:12593-23822 GCA_019650415.1 Pipa parva
GGTGCTAATTTCCCCAGCAGATGCAAATCACCCAGCAGAGCTACATATTGCCCCACAAAGTCACTGATTGCCCCGCAAGGCCACGTATTGTTTTTAATCTGTTGTTTTCTTGTGGAAAACCTGATGCGGCCCTGCCTCACCAAGACTCTACCTTCAGCAGCCCCCGGGTAAATTGAGTTTGAGACCCCTGCTCTAATACTAATTTAGGTTCTACTAATGAAATAAATGTTTTTGTAAATATATATGTATTTAAAAAATGTACCTTTATACAGCGTTTCTCTCTGTCATGTTCCCGGTCAGCCCAACTTTTCTTTCCTGAGTTAGGTGGGTGGGGCTAAATTACTGACATTATAGCTCCTCCAATAAGATCCCTTAAATTATGATCTAGCAGGGATCTAGCTCCTCCAATAAGATCCCTTAAATTATGATCTAGCAGGGATCTGATTAGAGGAGCTATAATATCAATCATTATTTAGACCCGCCCACCCGACTCAGGAAAGAAAAGTCAGACTGACAGGGAAGATGACAGAGAGAAACGCTGTATAAAAGGTACATTTTTTAAACTCATATATATTTACAAAACGTTTATTTCAGTAGTAGAACCGAAATTAGTATTAGAATTTTGAGAGGACCGGTGCACTTTAAAGATTTCATAACTCAGATCTAAAACAGAAGGAGTGTTATACAAATAGACAAACTGCAGATGTTTGACAAAGTAATAAGTGCAAAAAAAAAAAAAAAAAAAATTAAGTAACACGACCATTTAAAGAAATATAATCTCCATAATAAGTTGTTGTCCTTGCTGGATATTATGAGATCATACATATACATACAAACCATTTTCTCTAGGTTTTGTAGCCTAACAGGACGGATTATTCTAGTTACTTGCACAATAGCATGCTGAGGTCAATAGATGCTTCAATGAACAAGCACTGGCTAAGACTAACA
Source organism: Pipa parva (assembly GCA_019650415.1). Taxonomy (NCBI): domain Eukaryota; kingdom Metazoa; phylum Chordata; class Amphibia; order Anura; family Pipidae; genus Pipa; species Pipa parva. The sequence goes on from WMED01002627.1 coordinate 13,542, forward strand.
GCATGTTTTGGGACTGGTGAACATGTATTTGCTCAGACAGAATTTTTTTTTTTTTTGCATACAAGCAGGTGCTGAGTCTGTGTACAAACATGTGCTGAGTCTGTGTACAAACATGTGCTAAGTCTGTGTACAAACATGTGCTGCATACGAGAATAAAATGGGAAGAATGTGATCATTATAAGCTTGCAATTAATATGGCAATATATTCTAAATTACCAAAGTAAAACTTCATTGCTTCCCAAACTTTTATTTCAAAGCAAGAGACTTACCAACACCTTGCAGTGTAACATGTCATGAGCAAATACCAACACCAACAAACTGAATAAGATGCAAGCTACAGGGGGTTATTCACAAACAGCGGATTCCCATAGCAAATCCACGACAATTGCCCCATTGTAAAGTACTGACAATTTTTCAAAGTTAAGATTACGACAATTTTCCCATAATAAAGTCGCGGCTGCGACAATATTTTCATTATAAAGACGCGACTGCGACAGTAGCAGCCTATTGCGACAGACTTTAGTGCATAACCCCCAAAGATTTTTGGTTCCTGGAGCACTCTTAAGTGTTAGCTTAGTTCTCCTTAGTGCGCACGTGTGCAGTACCAGTATTAAGACATAATACCGCTTCTGCGCATGCTTTCATCGCAAGAAATGAAATATATCAAATGAAGAACAATGTTGCCAAGTTCAAGATGTGTATTTCCATTAAAACAGTTGCAATAATAAACTGCAGCACCTACGAACAATGTCCAACGATCTGAGGCAGCTACATATTGTAATGTCAATGTAGAATGGAAATATACGGTGGATTTCAGAGCATATCAATGCTGTGTTTAAGAGGAAAACATGGGATAGATCATCAATATGTTTCCCTGTAGACATAATTAGGAATCACACCAACTCCCACTTACATCTATGGGGAACAATAGCAGTGAATTTACTGTGCAATTCCTCCACAGAAAGAATCACAAAAAATAAATGTCCTATGAAACATGATACCAAGGCCAAGTCCACACAGTTTGACAGTATCATGAGAAAGCAACACGCACTGCCAATTTAGGGTAATGTCACATGGAGAAAGTCACTTCACTTTTTGTGTACATAAAGCACACATTTACAGAGATCAGTCCCCACGCAATTTTATTGGAAGAAGCAAGGATATGTCAAATTCCTTTCTATGTATGTCTTACAGATTTGCATTGCAGAAAACCGGAGCAACCATCTTGCATTTGTATATAAAAAGAGGTACCAACACCAGAAAAGGGGAACTGCCATTTGCATTGGGATAGCAGTTATTATTTCTCTATGATATTAATAAAAATAGATTCTTGAAAGTTGAATAACTGATTTCTTTTTTTATTGTTTTGTATTGTACGTTGTAATGCTGGTTGCAGATATTATTATAAAAGGGGCTTTCCAGGGCACTTTTTAAGTATTTTAAGATAGAAAACAATAGACGGAATGGGGGATAGTTTAATTAACAGACAACAAATGGCAACAAACCAACAAAGAAAATAAAAAGAAACAGTAACATTTTTAAATCACACTTAAGGATTAGCTGCCATTCCAAAACAAATGGGAGTTTTTCTTCTGTTGGTGTTACTGATCCATTAAAAGGGACACTAAAGGCTCAGGAAAAAACTAGAAAAAAAAAGTACATGATTCCATCACAAGATAAAATATGTCTGTCGAGTAGGTCATCAGTTCAACATAATCCTTGTGGAGAAATGTGCTCAAGTGGTTAAATGGATAATCTGTTTATCTTATTTTATAGGTATTGAGTTTCAAAAGTATGAGCTGCAACTCTATCTTTAGTCTTAAAAAGAAAAAAATAGCTTCCAAGATCGTTACTTAAGTATTATACTGCAGAAATGTATATATACATACCAACGTTAGCAGGAAAATGGCAGGAGTTTTAAGAATTTATACATTTGATAAAGGTGCCAAATACATGTAAAGTACCTTTAAATAAAAGGTCTTTGCTACACCAGGGGCATCTATCTTCTCATTTCTGATAATTATTCTGTTTGTAAGAGAATCAAAAATCAGATCAGTTCTTAATTTATATGACGACTTTTAGATTTAATTGGCAGATATTTATATCCAGAGTTTCTAGTCAGACTATAGGAGCCAGGATAGACTAAACAAGTGCAGTTCCTTTAGTTCAGAATATGGAGAAGCAGAGGTGACAACTTTACAGGCAAAGTTCATTAGTATTATTGGGCTACTACTGTAGGTGCTGTACATTTAGGCAAAATACAATCAGAACTTTTCATCGGGCTGATTAATTCTAGCCTAGAATATTTGTTAGGCTTTACCTAATGTAATGTACATTTAAACAGCATTTCCTAAGTCGGGTGTGTGGGGCTAAATGATGATTAATATTATAGCTGCTAGAACATGATTTGAGGGATCTGATTGGAGGTGCAATAATGTCATTTAGCCCCGCCCATCTGACATTCGAGAAAGAAAAGTCAGGCTGACAGGGAAGATGACATAGAGAAACGCTGTATAAAGCTACATTTTTTTTTTAATACATAAATGTTTACAAAACCATTTATTTCATTAGTACAACCTAAATTAGTATTAGAGTTTTGAGGTGACAGGTGCACTTTAATACAGAAGTGACTTTGAATGTCACTTTCACTAATAAGCTAGGAAAAAGCAAGACTAAAATTTCACATATTTTTCCCATTAACTTTCCAAAATACAGAGCTGCCAAAACAAGGTAAGGTAATACTTTCATATAAATCATTTAAAAAACTGAACAAAATAACCCATTGGTAGAAAACTATTCAGAACCTCTGTTCTTCTGGGAGAACGTACCACGTTATTGTCTGGCTCACTAGATTACACGCAGTTAAGGCATTCTCGCTCTCTGAACGACAAACACTTCTGATTTCTGAGGAAGTTGATTCAAGTAAGCCAAGTTTTGGTCTGAATGCCAAAACCACAGAATGTTTTTGTTTTGCCTTTCTGTGGTCTTGAGTGACACAAAAACCACAAGTTAACAAATACACTTTACATATTCTTAAACTGAGCTGAGAAAAAAAAAAGCTGCACATGTTATCATTGGGACTATTATAAGTTAGCACCTTTATACGTGTATGGATCTATAACAATATTTTACTTGTTTATCTTAACATTAGATTTTTACTTAGGCTTTAAATCATTGATTTCTAATCAGTCACAGTCCTGGGGGATAAGGGGGAAAGGGTCAAGGCAGCAAAAAATTGTAAGCTCTGGATAGTCGCAATTCTGTGAAGTGGACCCAAGATCTTCGTTTTTTGGCAGGTCCCCAGCAATAATATTTTTCCAGTGTTGTGCTATTGGGGAACTTTAAAGAAACAGATAATTGCAGATGTTAACTGTGAAAGGAATGATTATGTATTATATATACTTATTTCAGCAGTTTAAAGTCACTTGACAGAAATTGCAACTCCAATTTCACTTACATTCTTTGCAGCAGAACAGTTGGAATATCTAACCAGTAATTTCAACAGCAGGCATGGCATTTCTGAAAATCTAATCAGCAGCTGGCAACCACCAATTTTTTTTTTTTAATTTGAAATGATAAACTTGCTTATTTTTTCAGGACTGATAAGCCTGTGTGCCAAATTCGCTGATGTTTGATCTGCTGTAGAAGTACTAAATGAAAAACTAGATGATTTTGTAAATACCAAAATGGCCATTTAATGATTTATTTTCAATAAATAAATAATAAAACTATTTTAACAGGGACAGGAGATGGGCAAATAGCTACCAGTCCCTTTAAACTCTTCCTTCATACCTGGGAAGTAAAGAGAAATGTAAAATATTACTTTCCAAAAATCCGCATATGAAATGTTATTCTTCTTCCCATTCATTTCTATGTCATAACATGCATCATGCTGTACAACTTCATTAAAACAATGCAAAGGTAAGTTTGGGACCGTGAACAGAGCAGGCACAAAGTCACAAATTAAAGGCATCCTGATAGCATAGATTCAAAACACAAAGAACATGAACGTTTTCTCAAAAGTTTTCTATGTCATCTGAAAACAGCAGTAAAATTAACTGTGAAAACAAAATGTGGAGTAAGTACACACATGCCTCTTCCCACACCATTGGACATGCACAGTAACCAGTAAGTGTAGGTGTGGGTGCTTCAATGCCTTATGCACGTGAATTTAAAAAAAAAACAAAAAAACAAACAAACCAAAAAAACTGCCAAATACATAGAGCTACTTCCAAAGCAATCCTATTAGCTGTGTGACAAAGTAGCCCCCAAGACTAGTGTCAGATTTTGTCATCATGACATCTACAGTGGTTGGATATGCCCTTTATATATTATATTTTGACAGTCAGATCAGTATTATTTAAAATAAGCATATTTACTATAATATACAAAATTAAGAATTGGTTTAGAGGGTGATGATTTTCTTCCAAAAGAAGTGTTGCATGGTTACTGACTAACTAATATAGAATAAGACAATTACTTTTCTAGTTATCAGCCTTTCAAGCCCTTTGTCCTAGCAGATAGAGTAGGCTGCACAGCAATAAGCAAATGCTACCATTAATTTTTGGTATGTGTACCAACAAGGAACTCTTACCTCTCTCATCCACCTTGCTGAAACACTTCTACTGTCCTACAAGTAATTATCGGAAAATTTCCACAAACTGTGAAATGTGCTTAGAAAAGAACAACATTCATAGTAAATTTCCATACTCCATACCAAAGACACCTGTTGACATCATTTTGTAGCAAATATTACGTGTGTGGAATATTGTTTGGATACTAGATTCTGCCTGAGGTTTTATGCCTTTTTATAAAGCAAATATTGATCTCGATTAAAAACAAACAAAAAAAAAAAAACGATGAGATTTAAACACCAATATACATGAACTGGATAATAAATATTCATGAGTATGCTGCAATGCAGTCTCTCAAATGGATTTTGTAGGGTTTGCACTATTAAAATGAATGACTAGCCAAAACAATATACAAGTCAGAAACCAGAGGGCATGCTTTGGACTCTAATACATCTGCAATCTAGAAGCCTGGAGTGCAATTTGAGAAAAGCCATTAACCCTGAGCTGCTTGCAGCCTTCCTGTGGGTAAATCTGAACCAAAGACATTTGGGGGGGCATAAACTTACACCTGTAGCTACACTTCCCGTCTACTCTGCTAAGATCGCTGCGCCACAGTACCTTTGCGCATCAAACAGATAACCAAGTGTCACCTATGACACTTATGCAGTCAATTAGCCCCCACAGCACAGGACTGGTAATAGTGATGACTGTAGCTCTTGATCCTTGTGGTCAATTCTTTGGAGACAGAATGAAACCAGCAAGAGTCACATTTCAACTCCAAATGCAACTATACAAGTTATGAAGTAATGCTACAAATGTAATAATAGAAGAGTTACCATATGCACAGAGAGATTTTTTCATTTCATTTATTGCAAAGAAATTGTACAACCATATACTATACAAATTCAGTCAGTGTCAATGTATGCTCTGCCTTGTTATACAATGCCATGTTATAATTTTCCATAATAAGTAAACACAAGTTTTAATAATTTTATGAAGTGAACACCCTGGAAATGCATCTACTTGGCTGCACACAACACAATGTCATTGACAATTTAGAAGTTTCTGACTATAAAAATATACACTACAGAACAAAACAGTGTGGACATTCATAAACATATATAAATAACTCTATAAACATATCAACCAATATTGAATATATATATATACATGTATAAAACTAAAAAAATCTGAGTAGTGCGATACTTGGCGATACCTTTTTTATTGGACTAACCGTCAGTTTAAATAGAGAAGCTTTCGATAGATCTGTCTTCCCTTTATCAAGTCTTTGGCAACACTTGAAAAAGGGAGGACAGCTCATCTATTTAAACTGACTGTTAGTCCAATAAAAAAGGTATCACCAAGTATTGCAATAATCATATATATATATATATATATATATATATATAGCAACATTTCATCTTAAATGTTTTATGCTATATAGGTAACAATGTGACATATCTGCTGTTAAAGTACTGCCAACTGTGAGTTAACTACAGACAGAAGTTACACCAAGTTACAGACACAGAATACCTAAAAAGTAGCATTTTACTATGAGAAGACAAGGATATCATCAGTAATATCCTTGCAGCCCTTCATAAAAAGGATATGACGGAAGGTGAGGATACTAACATCTTAAACTCAGGTTAGAAACATAGTCCCATCTTACAAAATAACAAAAAAACATGTTTGTTTATGGATTGTTATTAGTGTCCATATAACTTATCTATTGAAACCATGAGATGGAATTGTTTTGCTTTGAAACATGAACCTTTTATAACAAGCACCTAAACTTAAATGCATTTTTGTTTACTCAATGTATGAAAAAGAACAGACCAAGGGGGTAATTCAGCAAGGTGTGAACTCACCTTGTGATGCTAAGATTCACTTCGCAAAAATGGTTACGCGCTACCTTCTCTCCTACACGTGCACATCAGTGCACACTTTAAAGGTATTCCAGTCTCGCGAGGCGACTCGAGTGGTCGCGAGGAGACTGTAATATCTTTAAATTGTGCGCTGATGTGCGCGTGTAGGAGAGAAGCCAGTGCGTAACCATTGTGGTGAGGTGAATTGAAGCATCGCAAGGTGAGTCCGCACCTTACTGAATTACCCCCCAAATCTAAAACAAACTACTTCTTAAACACATTTCACCCATGCTGTAGTGTAGAAGAATGTATTCACTTAACTGCAGGTTAGAGACAAACAAATGCTGAAAAAGACCGCACAGAATAGACTTTCAGTGTTGAAGGGTTAAATTATCATGACAATTAGGAGAACACCATTGCTATTAAATGTTTGGTTTGATATGACAGTGATCCAAGGCTGACAGAGAAAGACAAAATGATCTTTCATTTATATTTGAGGTGTTATTGGCAGATAAGATTTGAAACATGCAAAAATATATTTTAACAATAACAAAGAAAATACTGAAAGAAAAGTAAAAACACAAAGCCCACAGAGTACAGAGACCGCCATCCACACAAGCAAGTGCAAATTACCTTTATAAACTTCCTTACAAAGAAAAAAAACACACACACACACACAAATGGAAAAGCATTAACAATACATTGAAATAGCTAAGCACAATAACATGATGTTCAAGTTATCTTCTACCATATATTCGTCTCTGATGGGTTAACAGTTTTAATCATGGAAAAATACATAAAGTCCAACTTTCTGTAATGTCATGTTGCACAATCATAAAAAGGTCAAAGGTTTGCTAAGGTTTTTTTGGATGTAACATCACTTGCAGCAGGAAATCAAACATACAATGTGATTATCAACGTCTGAAAAATAAAAAAAATCAAACACGTGCGACTAAAACATCTTAAAAAGAAGTCTGCAACATTTTCAAGTTCCAACCAGCAAACTCCATGAGAAGGTTAAACTGAACAACAAAATGTTTCTGCCTGCATTTTAAATATGGCATTTGGTCTTCATCTGGTTAATCTCTGGCAGAAAATGCAATTTCACAGCAAAATCTGCCCACACTAAATCAATACCACTACAGACACAGGACTAGACTATCCTCTATTTAATAACCACAAGGAAAGAGATCCATTCAGCAGTCCTTAAAGATCTGAAAGCTTTATAAATAAAGCCAAAGCATCTGACTTTGGGGAACAATACCAAATCAACTCAGGAGCAACTGGAGAGTGAAATCAAATCTGAAAAGATGGAGAATGGTCCTGACTCTACAGTTTACATACAGCACCAGTCAACCAAAACATGTTCCACTGGCTGGAAGGAACCGATAAATCAGACATTGAGCATTCACATCTTTCTGTTCACAAATACTGCTATTCAAACTCCACTCAAAAACAGCCAAGCAAGCAGATTTTCCAAAGCTCAGTGCACCAGTGGATTGTTGAAATAAAGCTCTGCAGGCTTTTAACACAAAAGGATAAATAAATTTGATGATGAAAGCACTTTACTATCTAAATTGTGAATATTTCAAGATGCAAGTAGTTGAATTACACAGTCAGTTCTGGGGAAATAAAAGAGCACAGATTTCATGGTATTTTTCATTAATCAAATCCTTGTGACTGGATTTTTAAATTACTTTGCACAAAAAAAGTATTTAAATAATTATTTCAAAACGACATAGACACACACACACAAATATAAAGACTAAAGCACACACAGCACTCTTCTTGAATTACAACCCTAAAAACATATAAAGGCTAAAGCATAAAGCATCAGGTTTAACTTGCCCAATAAATCTATGGAGCAAGTTAATCCTTTTGCTGCCAGATAAACATGTTAAGGTTGTTTGCCCTTTTAGAAACTTAAGAATTAATGCATTCAGATCACATTTTTACAAAACTCTCAAAAACAAAATAATCCTTAAATGGATCATTTTGATCTCTACAGCACTTTAGAAGGTTACACTCTACCCCAGTATGTGACAAATGATCATACACAGACCCTGTATTTAAGAATTCTAGGAATCATGGCTTAAAGCAGTTGATATTTGCAACTATATTTATTAGGCCTGCAAACTAGTGCCATGCAGAACAAACAAGTGTCAAAGAAACTACATTTAAGGGGGTGAAAAATAAGAAAAACTAGCTTATTCACACTTAAATTACACATAAATATAGTCTCTATAGCAATCAGGAAACCTAATTCTTTCAGCAACATTATTAAAGTGGTAATATAAAAACAGTCAAAGGAATGTATTTTCAGCTATGGAAGAGAGTAGGTTGATTAGCACAAAAAAGTATATAAAAAAAAAAAAAGGTTGATACTATGTGAACAGAACACAGCAATGGCAGCATCCATAAATGACAACTTGTATAGGTTTGCCACCTGCGTAAACACCTACTTAGAAAATTACTCTGCAAAGCTAAGCAATGTGTGTACCCGCAATACGCTGTAGCTAAAACCTGTGCGTGCCAACCCTGCCTTGCTATTCTCTGAGAGCAACACATCTGGGCAACAGCCTTCATGCATTTATTTTAACCTTTTATACAAATCTGTAGCAATATATTTTTGAATCACAGTAACTACTTAATAACACAGAAAATGGCTTAGATGGGCAGTGGAACTCAAATTAAAAGGGAAGAAATAATTGCAGGCCTTCCACAGCAGCCAGAGAATTACTCAACCAATACAAACCAAATTGGACAGGGGGCATTAGACAATGATTGCCATGATAAGCAAAGAGCTCGTTTGTTTAGGCAAATATACACAAAAATTAAATCAATAAAAATATGACTTACGGTCTAATCAACGTTAACTTCTCTGCCAAAAATGTGTTGAAAACCTTTGGTAAAATAAGATATTGGCCAACTGACCACAAAACAGGGAGGACCAATACATAAAAGCATGGAAAGGGAATCATAAAAAAATACATTCAGGAGAATAGTTTTGTTCATATATAATCATACAAATGATATGTCGTGTCTGGCCAGGAATTTTTTTGTATTGCCATTAACTGTGTTAAAGGAACCTTAACACACGTGAGCATTACCTACCTGAAGAAAAGGAGATAAGAAAGACTGCAAATGCCAACTTTGTAGCTGCTCCCATCTTTTCTGCTTTTCAGTTTTCTTTCTTTAAGAATCCACTTAGAGACTTTAAAATGTTATCCCAGAGAAAGCAGTAGATGCCCATGAAGAGACTGTTTCATTTATACCAAAGGAGGAAAAAAACAAAACACAGTATATGCCCAACAATAAGGCTTTTAGCATCTATCCCAGAGAAATCAGTACAGAGTACAGATAGAATTGGAATTTCTCCCAAGCAGAACAGATTATGTCCAGAGGTGCATTCAGGATTTATCCCAGATAAAGCACTATGTCCTTCTATCAATCCCAAAGAGACCAGTGTATGTTAAATATCTTTCACTATATATCCAATATAAAGCTGCGCACGTACATGAAGAACCTTAAAAACTTAAAACAAACCAATGCTATGAATGTCCATGTAGAGGCCAATGCTATCAATGTCCATGGAGAAGCCAATTCTATGAATGTCCACGTAGAGGCCAATGCTATCAATGTCCATGGAGAAGCTGTCCCAGATAAAGATGTCCATGAAGAACCTTTGGAATCTGTCCCAGATAAAGCTTGTGAATGGAGAGAGGCTTTTAGATGTATCCCAGAGAATGCTTCTCCATGAAGAGAAGGGCAACAAATACAGATCTTTAGCTTGGAGATGGGGTCCTCCGGTCAGGGTGGGACGGGGGTCCTCCGGTCCGGGG